>RXPK01000049.1:946796-1187771 GCA_004143645.1 Protaetia brevitarsis
GTGCACTTCAATGTTTACAGTAAAAGTACCCGAGAGATCAACATTTAATTTTGTTTTTTATTAAAGGTTGTAATGTAAGCAACACATCATAGCAATCATTGGTGATGCTTGATGATGGAACCAGAGGAATTTGGATCAACTACCTGCATTGGTTACAATCGTTGGCATACTCCCAACTGCAAGAATAGTGCGAGAAATAATTACAATTTAAGTTTTTTCGCAAAATTCGTTGCGATACGTTTGTGGATATTTGATATGGAAATGTTTACAATTGTGATGTTTGTGAAGGGTTTTCCCAGCAACACGATCAGTTAGACGATTCAACGTTATTTTGCCATTTAAAGGCATGTGAACATGCGAATAAGCAGAAATTTGGAAAACACCTTTCTCTTATGTTACAATATTAGAGAAAATATTTTTTAATAATTTTGAATTAGTGTCACCACAACTGAAGTGTTTGGAAAAATTCATAGCACAGTTCAGTTCTATTATTTTGAACATCCATGTCAAGAATGCGATTATTTTACACATTGAAGTTTCTAATTTTAAAGATGTTGGGTTTCAGGGTACACATAAACATTAAATAGAAGCACGTGTAAAATCGACAGAAAAAGCTTGACAAAATGGAGTGACAAAGCCATATTAACTTCATAAAGTTGTTAATTATATCAATATGTAAATAACTTTCGATTTGCTACCTTTCGTTGCTGGAATAAATTGTTGACCAGTACACTTGTACATAATCTCTAATGAAAACTTTCTGTTTGTAATATTTTTCATTGTCTATATTGTAGGCATAGCAAATATAAACTATTCACTACTTACGTCTTTCAATATTAACGTGTTTACTCTTACCTGGAAATTAACTGGCAAAAGTCCAATCAAAAATGTCCAGTATATCGTGTATGCATTGCTGTTATAATAAAAGCTTTCTAATCCAGACAATGCATATTTTTTCTGAGAAGCCAGGCTTAATAAAATTCACATTATTTTGTAAAAATATTGGAGAACGACGTTTCCATATGATAGGTAATTTCTTTTAGTTAATTATATAATTAAATTACAGCAATAGAAAATTTAACAGATCGGTATTTTTCAATAGATTAAGTGCTATCAACTAGGTATATCACTAAATTTCAAATCAAAAATGCCACTATAAATAAAGTCCTTTCTTCTCTCCAAAAAAATTGGTTATATGCACATTGCATGTTTATAATTCACAGCTAATATTCTTACACCGACTCTTTCTCTTGCATCTACTAAATTTCGTCTCATTCAATAATAAATATATGATATAACTCTGACATAACCTCCGCTATAAAGCATAGAGATCAAATTTTTAAATGTGCCTACATTTTTCCGGTAGACGCATAGGATGCGCGTGGCCGTGGACTCCGTAGCATCAATGTGATCAAGGTCATTAAAATAGCACGAAGAATTTCATTCATAAAAAGGGGTTCTGTCATTACATATATATTTTTATACTGTGGCGGAGCACTGAGATAAAACATAACAAACTGTATGCATTCGTGGTCATAGGAATGGTTATTTCGTCTTAGGTTACATAGTAAACTTAAAATTATTTCTATATCTACTCACACATCATAAGGATATTCAATTTCAGCTTCAATTAGGTTTAGTATAAATAATGCTGTACGGTTGGTTACCCTAAATCGCCGGAAAAATGTAAGTTCGTCAAACATATGAAAATCATCTGCCCTTTTATTTACTTGTCTAGGTATACTATAAAAAATTATATTTAACTCGTCCAGTTCATCATCATCTTCAAACATTATGTTATTTATTAAAATATTACGTGCCATTTTGTTCCAAAAATGTACAAATAATAAATATCTCCACAACAATAACGAAAACACCGTAATACAACAAATAAAAGTCTTCTTTCACTTGCCGCAATACTTGTTATTTGAAACCAAAAGTGAGGTTAACTGGACCTTAAGCCGGGTAAATCTTCGACTTATTTTGAGTAACACTTACTAGTGCTTAAACAGCGGTGCAAAACGAATTCATAGTTTAGGATCGACTTAAGTCTTAAGTTAAGCTTAAGTATAATCGGTGCAAATAGCCGTAAAGCAATCGTACGGCCTCAGAGAATTCTATAATGAATAACAAATTAACTGAACTTTAACCTCACATTTTAACGGAAACGTTATTATCGACATTTGTCGACTTTGTAGACATTTGTTGACACGTTGATGTCGTCTATGAAAGTCGACGCGTCGACGCCCATCCCTGTCTTAATGGCCCTCAGATTCTATGCAACAGGAAATCACTTACTTAGTATTGGAGATTTTGGAGGTGTTCATGTCTCAACAGCCTACAGGATAATTAAAAGAGTGTCAGATGCAACTGCCACTTTATCACCACAGTATTATCAGGTTTCCTCAAAATGAATAGGAAGTAAGAATGGTAGAGAGGTTTTTTGAAATTGCTAGGTTTCCTAGGGTTGTAGGTGCCATTGACGGTACACATATAAAAATACAATCATCAGGTAATTTTTGTAGTTTATACATGTCAAATATATTATGTATACAACTTCAATATTTAGTATTACACAGGTGGTCCAGATGGTGAAGTATTTCGTAACCGCAAAAATTATTTCTCAGTAAATGTGCGAATTGTTGCAGATACACATTTGAAAATAATGAATTAAGTATAAGTGCAAAATCTCGGTCACATGGCATAAAGCTATGTCCGCTAACCAAAAACTTTAACTGAATAGAATCTAACACTCCATTTGTTATCAAGAACACCAACAAAAACAAAATTATCTTGTTTTTATGTTATCCACCGCATTTCATTCATTCATTCATTCATTCAAGTTAGGGTGGGCACTTGATGTCGGGCACTTGAGCTTGGTGCTCATTGTACCATCCCTATGATTCTCTTATTTCCACTCGAGCAGCTTAGTGTTCTCTCTAAAGCCCATATCTTGCCCAGTGGAAACTTGAGAACCTTCGAGGCTCCAATAGATCTCTCCCGAAATATTCTGCCTGAGTACCTTTAGTTCCTCACATGTGCAGATTACATGTAAACTCGTTTCCTCCTCGCATCTTCTACACCACGGTTCGCTTACACGGCCTGTGTTGTATAGATGCTTTTTCGGAGGACAGTGTCCAGTTACCAACCCAGTAATGGTTTTAACTTCTTCCTTACTGCGCTTGAGTAGGTTTCCAGAGAAATTTACCATCCCCATCCCCTATCGCGTTTGGTATGGGTGACCTTCAGTCGACTGCCATTTCTTTGTACTTTCTTTATCTAATCAGGTCCAGATCTCCCTTCTTGCGGAATCCTTAGTAATCCATATACGGGCTCTGGACCCATGAAGTGTCTCTTAGAGCCCTCCTTGGCTAGTTCATCGGCTATTACGTTGCCCTTTATATCCTCATGTCCCGGCTCAAATCAGAGACACCGGTTATCCACCGCAATTATCGCATCAAATGATTAAATTAAAATAATTAAATATTTAAAAATGAAAATGTTAGCTTTATTTATTTAAATTTCATACGATTAAAAATTGAAGAGTTATTTTCGTCGTAATATTAAAAATTCGTACAATATTTTATGAATAATTTCTTGGGTATGCCTACAGGGTTTGAATTTAAAATCGATCTTTGTTTTTAGAACATTCAATATTTCGTAAAAGAAATATGTTTTGAAACAAACCTGTGGTAATAAATGCAATATTATATTTATAAGATAAATACAGAGCTTGAATGAAATTTGCCGCGCAATATCTCAAGCGGTGTGGTACGCTATCAGAAAACTCTTTTTTAACAATTAAATTGTGCCATTCAGCTACTTTATCAGTAAATAAAGTATGTTACCTTTACAAGTGGCACATTTATAAAAATCACGGATTTTTTTTTCTGATATGAAACCACTAATATACCCCACAGCGATTTTTGTCACATAAGAACACATATTTTCGGGAGCAGTACATGTTGATGTATTGGGAGAAGGCTCTTCCACATTGCTCTTGGTTGATAAAAATTGTTCGACATTATCTAATAAGTTGAAGGTGTTATCCTTTTCGCAATTGGCACCAAATGAATGATTACTGACAAAATTATTTAGTAGTAGTGTTTTATAATTGCCACTAAAAGCAACTGGTGTTGGATTGATATTCCGACTACCTTGCTGGCGTATCTGTCCAAAAAAAATTTCCCTATAGGATCTTGGTTGAAATAACGGGTTCTCAAAAAACTAATGCCGTATTGCCCTTCTAAGTGTTTAAATATCTCTTCCACGCTATTTATTGTTATGAACCAGTTTTTAATAGATGGCGGAACAATCTTTTTTCCTTTGGAACCAATGTAACACAAGTTTGATGGTATTTTTTTAGCTTCTTGCCAAAAGTGGAAATCTTCCGTATTATTTCCTAAAGCGCAATGTAGTTTCTTTCTTGTATTCGTCAAAAAATTTGCAGCATTCAAACTGTCAAACAGCATATCCATGAAATGTATGAAGTGCACAGTTCCCATCGCTGTTTCGTCCAGTTTTACACCCTCCACACTAGTTGTGCCTAGAAAACATACACCATTAATTATAATAATAAAAATCTAAACAAACGAAAAAAGTACCTGATTACTGATAGCTGTGTAGCTCAATGTCTGTGAGGCACAACTTACTTTCATTTTGCGGATTTTATCTGAAGTTACGTGGTCATCGCCTAGCTTCGGCATAGCCCGAAATTCTCCTGCTGCATTATAGATGCTTTTTTTTTGTCAGATTTCATTCTAATGGAACTCCTTTCTGGATAAAATCGCTGTATTCAACGTCTTCGTTATCTGCTTCTTCAGTAATATCTAATGGTAAGCGTGATAATCCCTCTGGTCCAGCATTTAACTTTCCATTTACATGCCTAAAAGTATAATCAAATTCTGACAAAAATATTGCCCATTCTTGCAAACGACTCGCTGTCATTTCAGGTATGCCTTTCTTTTCTCCAAATATAGCTAACAATGGTTTATGGTCGTACACCAATATCCATTTTCTACCCATTAGATATTGATAGAATTTCTTTGTACCCCAAAATATCGCCAGAGTTTCTTTATGGATCATAGAATAACCTCTCTCGGCCTTGGTTAGTACTCTCGACGCAAATGCTATTGGCTTTTCCTTCCCATCTGGTAATTCATGTAATAAGACGCATCCTATTTCGGTTGAGCTGCTTTCGCATGCTCATTTCAATGGCAATTCTGGATTATAGTGGATTAACACTTTGTCAGAAGGAACTGCTTCTTTAGCTCTTTGAAATGACTTTTCACATTCCTTTGACCAAATAAATTTTACATCTTTTTGTAATAATTTATTAAAGGTGTTAACATTTCTGCTAAATTTTGAATGAAATGTCCATAATAGTTTACCATACCAATGAACGCTCTAACTTGACTTACATCTTTTGGTCTTGGTGAAATCGGTGGTGAGGGACCAATCATAGTCACCCTATGAACGGACCTAGCAGCAGGCTAAGCGCAACTCAGTCCTTTTAGGCATAGCTTCTTCCTGCTGCCGACCGCAGTGCGGAGTATAACTACTCCATCCTACTCGAGGTACCACTGTGAAAGCAAAACACTGCGGTCTAGACCAGTAAAGGTCGAAAAAAAATCTCCTGACCAAGCCGTCGTGTCGTGGCTAATGGTTTGCACCAGGAAACTACGGCGCCGGTCGCAGAGTGAAGGTAATTCACTCGCGGCTGTTATACCATCCCCTCCGGGGGATATGGGGGCCTAGGCTTAACTGCACGGGCCAAGAGGAGACAACCTCAATAAAAAACCTAAATCCTAAAGTGGCGGACTAGGCTGATGGGATGCGTGGCTGGATAGAAGACCAGTTCCAACTAGTCCAACCTTGGGGCACCGGGCGCACCCCATTGTATAAACGCCTTACTTCAGTACCGCGGGGCTCTGCTGAAGTGGACGAACCCTTCCCTAGCTACTCGTGGGATCACTTATGGATGACCAAGAACTTTTTAAAAAACCTCTTCCCAAACTTGTTAAGCAGGGAGAAAATATAAAAGGAGATGTACCAAGGGTGGAGACGCCTGGTACATCAGACTTAGCAAAAAAGACCGCCTTGAGGGTAGGCTCAGTCGAGGAGATTGACTTAATGTCCGACGTCGAAATCCGAACAGCAAGACTGTCCGGGTATTTCTAGGGCCAAAGTGCGAAAGCTGGTGAAGCAGGGTCACGATTACGTTCAGGCTCGAAGAGCCGTGATCAAAGACAACTTCATCCGGCACGCGCAAGAAGGCCAGGATGGCGTCACCATGGCGCAACCAAAAGCCAAAATGGCAACCAAGTCCGAAGAGCCAGAAAAGGTTACGGGGACGGGTAAAACACGGGTGGTATCCGAAAAACGACCACGGTCGGAAGGCAATACCCCACCCAATGTACCGAAGAGCAAAAAACCTAAAACTGAGGGGTTATCCTTCAGAGAGGCAGCCTCTCCGGTGAACGTGGCGATAATCAGCGATCGCTACCCAGCTAACCACTTGGAACCAGACCAGCTTAGAGCAGTCCAGGACTCCTTGTTGGCAGCGTGCGATGACATCCCAGAACAAGGACCTCAAGTCCGTTTTGTGAGGTGCATACAAAGACCAGGTCACCTTATCGTGACCTGTGCTGATCAGGATAGCGCGCAGTGGCTCAAGGGAGTAGTTCCTACGCTCAGACCTTGGGAGGGAGCAACCCTCAGGGCTTTGGAAAGCAAGGACATTCCAAGGCCGTGGATCTGCACGACGTTTGTGCCCGATGAAAAGGGTGAAAAAGTACCGGCGGAGAAGATCCTGAGCCGTTTAAAGGTGGGAAATCGACGCCTTAACACAAGCCTTTGGACCGTTTGGAATTCTAACAAAGGAGACAAAGGCACACTGTGGACTTTCTCTGCAGATAAAGAGTCAGCAGAGGAAATAAAGAAACTAGATCTACAGCCGTACTTTGGCCTAGGAAGACTCAAGTTCCAGGTCAAAGAAGGGCAGTCTGGAGTAGAGCAGGACAGAGAGAGTGATAGGCGAGGGAGGCGCCACCTGCTCCAACGTGCCGACGGACCCTCAAGGTATTGTGCCCACGGGAATGGAAGCCGCAATTGACGCTATCTCTCCGGAGAGCCAGTCTCCCGAAAGCCGGGATTGTCCCCTGGGTAGACAAGGCTGTGGAGGATTGAGCCGAACAGAACCCTCTTCCTAGGGAATAGTGATACAGGTCTTCAGGCGACCCTGCAGCAGCAAAAAGCTGCGTCAGCAACGCTATTTTAGGAGGTTTCGACAACCTAAGGTCTGATGTGGCATTGCAGGAACCCTGGTATAGTACAGTAAAGGAAAAGTTTACAGGTTTAACACCACAACAAGCTAAAGTATTATACAATTCTAGGTCCATAAGGCTAAGAGCATGCATAGTACACAGCACCAGGGTTATATGTACACTAATCCCGGTGCTTTGCACCGACGCACAGTGATTTTCACAAGTTAGCTGGACAAAATTATTTCTTACATTTTTTGCCTCGAAAGATATTGTTGTATGGGTATAATTTTTTTTCCGTATATAATTACCATCATCATCAGTTTATGTGTATACAGGTGTCCCAATCATCAAGAAATGAAAGATTGTCCACAAACTGGGTTTTTTCCAAACATTCTTTTTGTGAATTGTTATATATCGTCGAACCGCATGTCTTAAAAATACTTTGTACTATACAGGGTGTTTCATTTTTCAGCTACCAATCAAAAAGGTTAAATATAACAGTCAGTATTTTATTGAATATCTGGATAGTCCAATCCCAAAGAAGCAAATTGATATACGGTACTAAATAGTTTCAATCGGTAATTTTTTAGTTATTTACTGTGTTGTCTCGAAAAAAATTTAACGGCTTAATACACCGTCATTTTTATTTTTTTTCTAATCATCAAAAATTAATGTTACTGTAACCGCCATAGGCTCTGTAGCGTTATTTCAATATATTTGTATACAAGATGTTTCATAACGCATAATGTCACTTTTTCTAGAAAATTTTGAATTGAACACAATGTATATTTCGATACATTCGTCTTTTTGCAAGCTTTTATTTGATATCACATTTGTTGAAAAAAAATATTAAAAAACAATAATAGAATTCGGCCGTTTGCACCGTTCGTGATTAAGTTATAATTAACATTTAATCATATTAAACTTTAAATTCCTTTGCACCGACTGCTTAACTAATAATTAAATCCTTAATTCGTGATTATCTTTAATTAGTACCCAAGGTACGAATTAAGTCATAATTTAAAGTTTGCGCAAGGGTAGTTTTTTGTTTACAAGGGTATAGGGTTATGTTATAGGTTTTGGTTATAATACAAATATCTGTGACTGTAAATTGAAATAGCTAGCTAATTAAAGTGTTCACTTTGAAGATTAGAACAAGGAATAGCGGCGTGTAAGAAGTGTATATTTGACAGGGTTTTAGAAAGTCCAAGGTAAATCAAAAATTAAATCCCGAAATAAAAACTTACAATAAATGTATTTGAGGATTACTCATGGTTTCAGGTGGGAATGACCCGGAGGTATTTCGTAATAGGAAAGGATATCTTTCTATAAATTCACAATTTTTATATAATGCTAATTTAAAAATAATGGATATCGTAGTACGATGGCCAGGGAGTACACACTTCAACGATCCATTCTTTTCCCTAAGCGACAGTAGATAGGCCTCAAAAACATATTTATTGACCCCACTGTTAAAGTCTGAAACAGTTGTGAAAAATCATTATAATGAAAGCCATATTACGACACGGAATCTCATTGACAGCCGTGTTGTCCATGCCAATGTTTTCCAATACTGGCATATGGTTGTCGCTTAAAGCTGGATACCTTTATGGCAGTAATAGTTGGTACCTCAGTATTGCACAATATAGCCATAAATGTTGGTAAAGAGGAAATCAATGAAAAAAAATTAAATCAAAATATTTAAATGGACAACTTCATGAGATTAATTATGATGCTGTTGATGATGTGCCTGCTGCGACACAGGCATTACTAATTAATGATTATTTCAACAATTTGTAATTCATTGCAATATAGAAATTAACTTTTGAACATTTCTTTTTGTATTTGTTTTCTTTGGCTTTTGTATAAACGAAATATATTTTATTTACTCTAAATGCATTATCACTTTGATTTTTTCAAAAGAAATATTGTGTGTGTAATTAACCATTTATTTATTAAATAAAAGGAACAAAATATATAAGGAAATGGATATAAAATGGAAATAGTAAAATAATTCTAACAAGTAATAGGAACAAACAAATAAAAGAATTGCATAATGAAAAAAAAAACCTGCATTCACATATTAATTTCTATTTTAAAACTACTACTCAACTTTTTTTATTTCAATATCTAATTCTGTAGCAATTTTCTTCAGCTTAAATTCCAATAACTTTCAAATGCCGCTTAAAATCTCGCATTCGCATAGCGGCAATTTTCGTTATGATGGAACAGTGTTCCCAATATAAATACGATTTTTGACTAAAAACTAAACTTAACGCACTGCCAACCTATATTTCTGTCGCAAACTTTTTAATTAACTAATCATTAATTTGTTCGGTGCAATCCTATTCATATTTAATTCGTAATTAAATTTAATCTTTGATTAGTTAATTAAAATGTTAATCACAGACGGTGCAAACGGCCGTATAACTATATAATAAATCAATAAAAATATAAAAGTAAATTCATAAATAGTGAAATTATTCATTCTCACTATATTCCTCGTCAGTCGAATCATCTTCCTCCCAGAGTAAGGTTTTTGCCATGGTTTTCCCTTACTCCGTGGCCATTGATTTTATATAAGTATATTATATATAATCAGTGTCCTTGGCGAATGCTGGGAGATAACGAAAGTCGTTCCATGGGCGCATTTAATAATAACTGATAGCTGACTGATTTACAGTAGACTCGCGATTATGTGAACTAATCACATTTCATATATTTATCATTCTCAAAAGTAGTATTCATAATGGTCGCCGAGGCTACTGTATTATATTTTTGTTATTAAAAATCATAGGGAAATTATTAGTTAGAGTAGGATCATTTCACAATTGTTATGGGAACCCATTTAGTATTTAGAATAGGTAGCGCTCGTGTAGTACCCTTTTCAGGTGAAGCACGGGTTAGGATGATTTGTAATAATTTAGTTTTCATAGATAAAGTCGAATCATCTACAACATAGTCCTCTAACTCAAAGTATTTATTGTTGGACGGAAGTAGAGGAGTGTTTACCGTAGGCAATGTTAAATCTAAAACCTCGGAAGGGAGACTTCCACTTTTTTTTTGGAGTTTCCCTAAGCCCATTAATTACAGGGTCAGATGTGATAATTAAGATATTTAGCAAATCTTTATTCCTTGCAATACATGATCGCTTCCGGGTTTATGGGGTATGTTCTCGAAATGCAGTCTTTATTGCGAGCTTTCTGGGCCTTCTCATATACCTTCCCGATTGGCAGAAGAACCAATTGTATAATATCAGCACTATGCACAAGTATTTTGTGCACAGTATCTTATCAGTAGTTTGTATCTTGCGCAAAATGTCGAAATTTTTTAATGTTAATTTTATAGCCGGATGACAAAGCTCTTAATAAAGTATCAAATCTTCGTATAAAAAGCAAATCTAACCCTGTGCTCTGTGCTTAGTTCATGGTTTCCGAAAAATCTTCGGGCAGTATTGCTGTCATACTAGAACCATATCCCGCTTTCGGTTTATCCAGAAGGAGACCTAATTTCTCCTTAAGCTGCTTCTGCACTAAAGTGGTACCGTTACGATTTCTTACACTTTCCTTCATTTTCTTACAAGCCTCTGTACTTTCACTGGCACTCTTTATTACGGAGGCCAAGTTTCTATTGTCAGACAATCGCGCTGAAACTTCTGCGGCAGTCACTAGCTCGGGTGTACTTCTCGAATTTACTAAATCCTCAACACGTCTTCTTTTGGTTCTGTCGCTCGATGCCACAAATTCTTTGCGAGGCCGTCCAGATGTGTGACAACATTCTGGTGTTAGTAACGTCGAATAGTCAAGGGTAGCAGGAAACTGTAAATCTCCTGCCATCCATTCCGCATATTTGCTTAAAAAACGTTCTCGACTCTTCCCACAATTGTACCACTTGTCTGATAATTTCGAGGAAAGCCTGCATATCCCATTTTTTGTTTCCCTCAATGATGCCTTCGCAACCCTCGAAAAATCGTATTTTGCCAACAAAAATTGGTACAGCATGTTTTAGTATTTTTTCCCATGCTTCAGCCATTCTTCAAATAGCTCCAATTTTTCATCTCTGCGAAGGATTCGGGTGTGTTGCGAAAATATGACGCGTATGCTACCAATGGCATTCTTAAAACAAAGGGGTTATGCAAGCGTAGGCATTCTTTACAAGGGGTTATACGAGCAGAGGCATTCCTTACAAGAAGTTACGCGAGCAGAGGCATTCTTTACAGGGGGTTATGTGAGCAGAGGCATTCTTTACAAGAGGTTATGCGAGCAGAGGCATTTTTTACCTTGGATTAGCTGAGTTCACAGGTCGAACAGTTTCATGTGTTTTAGACAAACAACTGCTTCGTAGGGTTGCTGGGACCGCGTGGAGTGCAAATCTTCTTTTACTCTGTAACGATCGTTTGAGAGGGCGTCAGTGACTCGGAATGGATCTTCGTATTTTTGCAGTAATTTCTTACTGTCTCCATCGTTGGGAGGAACACTGGCGATTTTGGTGAACCCTCTTGGCGTCGAAGAGCTTATCGTGGTGACTGCGATTTGCTTCCAGTTGCTGTACTGCCGAGGTACGTAATTTCGTGACGTTTGTGAGGAATGAACTTATCGCCGTTTATGCGAAGTCTTATGCCGAACTGCAACTCGGCGGGGGTGGTCTGCGTGATTCTGTGGCGAGTGCTGTTAACCCAGATGTTACTGAAACTTTTTTTTCATTAATTTAAAATTATTTATGTGTTTTCTTATTCATATGCGGACTATAGATATGTATCAAAAAGAACATTTTGAATTTGTTGGATAGTTTTCTCAAAAAATGATGTTCTTTTAAAAGGACGGTAATAAAATAGGCTATAATCAAATAATGAAAAATGAAACTTGAATGTATTTATGTATTTATAAAACTTTAAACTTTTTAAGACACATGGTAGGATTTAAAGCAATTTTTGGGATGAAGTGTCACATGACACTTTTCACACTTGAATTGTGCTTTTTTGTGACATAATACGCATCTCGTCTGAACCTCTTGGTAAATTATGATGTGGTCTAAGCGATCAAATCTGGAATGTTCTCGGAAATCCCTTGCTGCTTTAGATGGGCCTCTCCTTGTGTTCTTTTTATATGTCTCCAAAATATTCCTTGTCAGAGCTCGCCGAAACGACAAGTGGTCCAATTTTCCTCCGAACATTCTATGGAGTTGCCAGGCGTTCTGTTCTGCCATATCTAATGCATGACATGTCAAAGGAAAATACCATTTTTTCCTCTTACTGACGTTCTGACTAAACCAATATTTTGGTCAGAACGGTCTACTCCACCCATATGTGCATTATAAAATTTTATGATTTTAGGCTGATCTATGTAGACACTTTTCTTCTCTTTTCGTGAATATTTTTTAACTTGTCCAATTGGTTCGATAGAACAAGAATTGGATGCAATTGCAACCACGCTGTTGTCGTTCCATTTGCACACAACAATGTTCAAATCTTTGTCCACTTTGGAGTCGTAAGCTCCTCTTACCCTCTTTTTCATTTCGACGGAATTAATTAGAGGACATTTGCCGGTTCGATTGTCACGGATGGTTCCGCTTCCTTTCAAACCCCTCTCTTTTAGTTCAACCAACAGGGAAATGGATGTAAAAAAATTATCAAATACCAAATGGAACGAAGTACTCGGCCACTTGGATTGCAGGATATCTGCATATTGCAATATTACACTTGCACCCAATCCCATTTCTTTGTACTTATCAGGAATTGTAGTTGAAGCACCCTGGTAAGGCATAAACCATACAACATATCCCAAAGGTGAGGCTCCTACCCAAAATTTGTAGCCCCATCTTATGGGCTTACCGCGTATAAATTGTTTGCAGCTATGGCGTCCATAATAAGGTACCGTAGCTTCGTCACAGCTGTGCACTTTTCAAATGGGCAAACATATACAATTTTGATTTAGTAAGTCAAAAAGTGTCTTACTTTTGCAAATTTGTCGTTTTTCTCAAGATTATTATTATCGCAACAATGTAAGTGGGTCATAATATAGGTGAAGCGATCCCGCGAGATGGCTTCAGCTACCAAAGGATTATTAGTGTCTGAAGAGTTCTCCCAGCACATATATCTGCGTGGAAGATCAATGTAGCCACTAAGCAGTAGAACTCCAAAAAAGCATTTTAGTTCATCGGAAGTTATGTCGCCAACACGATTTTTTTTTGTGTGTAATTGTTGGTAAATGCCAGAATCATGTTGATTATTTCATCGTCAAAAAATAATTCAAAATACTATAGAGGTGTCAGTTGCTGTTTGACCAATCTGATTCATCCATCCAGGAAGCTGTCTTCAGAAATATTACCTTCTGTCCAGTGGAATTCTTTCCGTTTCTTTTGAGTTCGGGAGCTCCAATCTCTCTCTCTTCGTAGCTGTGCTAAAGGAATATCGTCTTCAGGGTCGTGGTCAGATTCATCGTAGACATTTTCCAGTTCAGCAACAGTTCGAAGCTGCGACCCTGGCAGGTTTCCTATAGCAACAACATCCTCATCCCCAGAATCGTCGTCCGTTACATCATCGTTAGCATTCTCAGGTGGAAACAGAATTATGCCATCTGGCACTTCTGGAATTTCATCCGGATTTTCAAGTTCCTCCAACAATTCATGCAACGTCAAAGGTCTCCTTAAATAAATGAATTTCAAATAACATACAAAATTACACAAAAAAATTGTCAGTAGTGTATATTACTAATGTCCTTTATAAAGTACACCCAACTTTATACAGAACCTGAGAGGTACTGTTTGGAATGAGATAGAAAATGCACATGCTGTTATATTGCCACATGTATTTGACGGCATTACAAGACAAATAATGTTGATATATAAATTTATAAATATATTTTAAATTTTCTCTTCTAGTGACCTTATTCGTGACCTTATTCAACTGACGGTAATCAACGCAAAATCGCCAGGTATCATCCTTCTTTTTCACCATCACGATGGGACTGCTCCATGGACTTGAAGATTGTTCAACCAGTCCCTTGTCCAACATCTCTTGTAGTTCTCTATCTATATGTTTCATCATCGCTGGGGATACAGGATAATAGCGCTGTTTAATCGGCTCTACATCATCCGATAACACAATTTTATGTTCAACAAGGTTTGTACACCCTAAACTTCCCTTGAGTCCCTGAAAATAGCCATCGACAAAATTCCTTAGTACAGTTCGTTGTTCTTCCGTTAACATATCGTGCGACCTTAAGGCTTCTACGACGCAAATGCTCGATTCCGTAGAAAAACTCCAGGCTCGTGACCGTAGATCAGGAACTATACCTATACGCGTCCAGAAATCTACCCCTAAAATTAACGTATGATCCAAATCAGGCACCACCAAGATATCAATAATCCTTTCCACATCATTGAGCTTAATAGGAGCTTGAGGATACCTACACACTTGCATTCGTTACCATTCGCAACCGTGACATGCTTAATATTAGATCGATCAAGTCTAGACATTCCCATGCTATGCAGTAAAGTCCACCCTTTATTCCCTATAATTGTGCGGGCTACTACCTGAGTCTAGTAAACCTAACATTTCTTTACCAAAGATTGAAACTTTAAACATAAGGTCGTTCATCATTCTGAACATGTGATAACACAAAATCTAATAAACATTGAATTGATTGTGAGTTGACCGTAACTGAGATTGAGGCGTAGTCCGGCCGTATTCTAACGCCTCCTAATCCGTTTCCTGTTGTGTCGGTTTACCAATTTGGACAAGTAAACTTCGTGACATCGGCGCGACCACACGTAAAACAATGTGTTTTCAACGGTTTCGGACACAGTTTGCTAAATGATCAGTGCCGTCACAATTCCAACAACGTTTATCCGGAAAATGTTTTGACAAATTCGGTAGCAGTAGCACCAACCTCAGACACATTTAAACTACTTCCAGTACGCGAGTTAGTAGGAGAGTAAACATAAGCCAAATCAGGTTCCATTAAGTTAATTTTACTTTTAGGTGGGGGTGTATAAGTCTCGATTGCAATCTCACGAGTTTCTAATCTTCTCCCCAACTCTAACAAATGATCAAGTGATTTGATGTCAATTAAACTTAAATGATCTTGTAGTATCGGTAATATGTTTTGCATGCCTATTTTAAGTTTAACTGATTCTTGTAATGGGTGTCGTAAGACGATTGAACATATTGGTGATCACCGCTAAAAATTATACCGATTGGCTCATCCTTACCCTGAGTGCGTTATTTAATTTCTTGAAATAACTTCGTTATAATCAGCGGGTTGGAATTGTAATCGCAACTCACTTACTAAGTCGTCCACGAATGAATTCTATCTTAATAGCCCTATACCATATCAATGCTTGACCCGCAAAAATATCGCGCGCTGACGCAAATAATTGATCCTGACTAATATTACGTGACTTACATAGTTCTTCAACATTCTCTAAAAAAGCGCTCAACGATACTTTATTGTCGCCTCTGAATTTATCAATATTCCATTTGAATACCGGGGTGGATTTAATATTAGACGTGATGGCGTTATTATTACTAGGCGTAGGAGTAATGTGCTCATCCTCCGAACTTTGAGTGTCCGATTCATCGTCCGGGATACTGGTTGACGACAGGAGTACGCTTATTTCGAGAGGAGATTGACCTTGACTCGAGAGTCTTTTAAATTGTTTGGCTTTGGACTTGACCAACGCGTGCAATTCCATTACCTCAGCCAAATAACTAGTGCGTTTCGAATGTTCGGTATCATTCATCGACTGGGACCTTTTAGCACGTTGGGCGCCAAATTTCCTCTTACCTATGCAACGCTTCAATCGTTGGTTGCATAGGTAGGGGAACAAAAATAATAATAAAAGAAAAAAAAAGAAAGAGATTAAATTAGCCCTTTTGCAACAAATTACAATAGCCAAACAAGAGGGAACCGTTATGCTCGCTGATAATATAAAATACATAAGCGGCATACGTTCCGAGCCACACAAAAGAAAAGAAGTGAAATAAAAGAAAGTGCTTTAGCAAAAAAAAAGTCTATATACAGTGAAACCTCTATATTACGGATACTCACCGGATTTTGAAAAGTGTCCGGTATAAAGGAGTGTCCGCATTAGGGGAGTTAAGTTCAAAAAAAAAAAAAAGTCGAGTACATAGTTTATATTCCAATATTCAATATTACAATAGTATTTACAATAATATACATATGTATGTACAAATAATACACATATAATACACATTTAAACATTTTTGAAGAAGTCAGTAATTTTTGACTGTTTATTAAATTTTATAGCGATATTTTCCTCTAGATGCATTTGGAAATCTGAGGCTAAGTTAAAACCTTTAGAGTCGTTATTATATAAACAATATTGTTTTAAAATTTGAGATAAGCGGAGCGCTTCCGCAGAGTCTATAGGCTGTATACTATGATCTATATTTTCCTCACCATCACTCATTCGTCTTCTTCGGTGGTTTAATTTATCTTCAATAACATCTCCACATTTAAAGATTCGCTTTCGGTATCAACTAAGTTGTCAATAAGTACATATTCTTCTGGCGTTATTGTGGAATTAAGATTTCTTAACAATTCCTTCAAATTTGCTAAACTGATGTTTTTCCTCAGCATCATTTGCAATGATGTGTTTCACATCAAATCCACCTTTTTTAAAACAGTTCTGAATTGTACTTTCTGTCACACTATTCCACGCTTAAGAAATCCAAGTCACTGCATCCAGTACTGTAATTGTTTTCGTCACTTCTTCGCATTTTTACATAATTCCATATTTGCAATCAGTTTTGTTAAAACTAGTTGTCTGTACTTCAGTTTGACATTTTTTATGATGCCTTGATCTAAGGGCTGGCACAGAGCTGTGCAATTTGGAGGAAAAAAAACAAGTTTAACATTCTCCAAATGCAGATCCACATGCGAAGTAGCATTATCCAAAAAACAACAGAATTTTTCGATTTTTCGTTTCATTTGGTGATCGAGCTCAACTAACCATTCTCCCATAACTTCTCTAGTCATCCATGCCTTTTATTACATCTCCATGTAACTGGAAGCTGTTCAATGTTGATCCCACGGAAACATCTAGGTTTCGCAGATTTGCCAATAACCAGGTTTTAATTTTCACCCATTAAATTTGCACAAAACAGGATGGTTAAGCGTTCTTTAGAAACTTTTCCTCCAATACATTTTTCATTCTTTAGGCACATGTTTATTTGGCATGGCTCGGAAGAAAAGTCCACTTTCATCTGTGTTCCAAATGTCTTCTGGAGCATAGTTTGTAACAATATCAGGAAGTTTTTGAAACCAACTTTGAACTGTTTCTTCGTCCACATTCGCAGCTTCACCAGAAATCGCTTTAAATGAAATTTTATGACGAGTTCGAAACTTTTCAAGCCATCCATTTGAGGCTTTAAAATTTCAATATGCAGTTCGGTAGCAACTTCTTTAGCCTTTTCCTGTAACATAGGTCCAGAAAGAGAACATTTTTGCACGGGCTCGACAAAACCATTCATAAACCACTTGATCTACTTTTGATCCATCACTTAGAAAATTGCGTTTTCTTTGTTCGTTTCCATTAGCCGTCCAATTTTCAAAAATTTCTTTCTGAGACTTCAGTATTGTAGCCACATATGTTTTGGAAATTTTAAAGTTTTCTGCCACTTTTCGAACGCCGCACTTATTCTTCTTAGTAAAATTAATCACTTCAACTTTTTGCTTAAGTGTTAATTCATTCGATGAGGAGCCATTGTTAATTCACCACTCACTAAATACAGACTGTAATTTTATGAGAAACTTGAGCCTTTTATATGTATGAACAAGTCTTAGGTGGCATAACATCCAGACAATAATGCACAGCAATACAGTAAACTGCTAATGTATGAACAACGGATTATTTTAAAGATAAAAGTAAAAAAAAAACATTCTTGTCAAGAAAGCAAACTCCATATTTTATAATTACGTTATATGCGAATATGTATTTCTAAATGTAAGCCGTCTATTCAATAGGCTTTTTGCCGTGTTATTTCCTTCGTTATTTGCTATTTTCTTATCATCAAAAGGTACGCGCCGCCGTCTAGCCGCACGTGTTTATTATATTACGCTCGCACAAGTTCATTGATGGTCTATACCTATCTCTCTTTATTTATATGCCTTTCCAAATCTGATGCAAGACTTTTGTCTTATATACATAGTATGTACAAACATTTTAACTACCAAAAGATTAAACTTAGGTACATACCATTTATGTCTATTTTCAAAAGGATTATTTTAACGACTTCCTAATGTATGGGGTAAATTGTGTTTATGATGGATCTTGGTAACGAGGTTTTAATGTCCGGATTAAGAGGTTGGCAATTTTACCTGGGATCTGAAGATACTGTCCGCGTCCGTATTAGGGAGTGTCCTTATTACAGAGGTCTTTTACATGCAAAATGTGTAGCAAGTGCTTCGGACATTAAAACAGTGTCCGTAATAAGGAGTGTCCGTATTAGAGAAGTGTCCGTAAGTAGAGTTTTACTGTATATTATATTAAAAAAAAAAGTTGATAAATGAAATATTTGATAATGATTGATAAAAAAGAATGTAAATTGTTAAAAAAAAATACACCTCGCTCCCCAAGGAGAGATGATCCGAAACGTTTGGCCAAACCCTCGTTTACATATAACTTATTAACAAATATAAAATTTAATCCTTAATAATTCAAAAATTCATAGGTATATTTATACCTATATATATATATATATATATATATATATATAAAAAAGGAAAATTAGATAGTAATTATACGCAATTAAATAGTGACTTTACATGGAATTAGGTGAGTTATCTTTCAAACAAAAAAAAAAAACAAAATGTAACGCTTCTGAGAGCTTGATTGATTGAATTAACTTAAATAATTTGGTCCGACTTATCTGTGGTCGTCCGTCCAATTAATCGACGGTGTGGGGTGAGTTTTCAACTCAAAATGCAGCGGCGGCTGAGGTTCACAGTTTTCGGTATTGATACCAGGTTTATACGGGGCATCACGTTCTATAACTAATTGATGGAATGGATCCCGTACTTAATTGCCTTAGTTAGTGTAGGCAAGGCACGTGGGCGGCCATGTTGCGCTTCAAATCCGGATTTATATTTCCGTAATAACCGTAAGTTATCTTCGTTGGTGCGAGAATTAAATCCTAATTTAATAGGTCAGGTTAAACTTCCCAAAGAACTATTTCTCAATTCAACCCAAAATTCCCAATTTCTTCTCGACACCGAGCGCTAATTGACCTTATACGTGGATCGTCTTCGCAAGTTAGCGAGTTACTCCTAACCGTCCGCGCCCTTAAGTCACGCATGCGCAGAAATTAGTTCTGAAGTTAAGAACAAGGTAAATTCATAAACAAACGCGAATTAAAAGGATATTATTAAATCAAATAAAGAAACATTACCTAATACGTTGATTGAGATTAAGAAAATTTAATTGTGAATTAATAAAATTATAATAGCAAAAGTTACAGTCGCCTGTTAAACAAACAACGTTAGTTCTCAGCCGACTCACAAGATGGCACTTGAAGTATTAAAAATAAATGAAAATCACATTGAAAAATACAACTAAACAAAAGTTGTATACCTTGTAGAATAAAAAAAAGAAATAATGAATGTTAAATTAATTTTGAACCGTTACAAACTTAACAATTTCGGCCTAATTATTATTATTATGACATTTAATTGTAAGTATATAACTTTAAAACAATCACCATTTGTAACCGTATTATACACATTTTCGTTATTTGCCTCTTCTTAATGTAATAAATTCGTTGCAAATTTTTATGATTAAGACAAATATATTTGTCGAAACGTAAAAAGAAAGTTTTATTTTACTTAATTCTTACATTAAGCCGCTACAACCAAAGAAAGAAGAATTAAATTTAAATAGTATACACGGCTAAGAACACTAATACAGTAAATTTATAAATATATATGATACTACACACAAGGCACAAAACTTTTTCAAATACTATTATTGTCGAACGATTTCTCGTATGTCAAGAAATATGACTATTGTGAAGACATTGCTGTTGCTGCCATCTGTGTTTGATTCCACAAACCCTAATTAGAGAACTAACTTAACGCTGTCCTTTTAAAAGGTCGGTAGTAACATCTGGGTTAATACCCTGTTGAATTTGAGGAATATGTTTATCCCAAGTGTCTGAGGTGTCTATGAGGTCATTCTCTCGACTTGACCATTGTCGCGGGACATTCCTAGAATCGTATACCTCTGTCGGTAGCGAACTGTTCTATAGCTTTTGACGTGAAGGCCGTTCCGGCATCGGTAATGATTTTAGAAGGCTTCCCAAGAATTGTAAAAATGTTGTGCGATTTATCGAACACAGATTTGGTGCTGGTATCCGGGACCGCCTCGATGCGCATCGGTAACAACGAAAAGGTATCTTGTTTTGACTAGTTACAAAGGCGCCGAGATGATCGACATGTAGTGTATGGTGCGATCGTGCACATTTAGGTAGAGAGTGTTATTCTTATTAATAAATTGTTAAGGTTGGGTTTACGGGTGGACATTCTTCGGTGGCTGCAGTCTTACATTTCTAACAGGTCTCAAATTCGTTAAGTCGGATGGCTATACATCTAGGACGGTGGCTATTACATCAGGTGTTCCGCAGGGGTCCCATTTGGGTCCTTTACTCTTTAGCCTGTATATCAGTGATATATCCGAGTGCTTTAAAAATTCGCGTTTCCTTCAGTATGCTGATGATCTAAAGATATTTAAACCTGTGCAGTCGGTGATGGACTGTGTTGAGCTGCAGCAGGATCTTGACAGATTGTGTGACTATTGTCTAGAAAATAAACTCTTTTTAAATTTCAACAAATGCAATTTTATGCAGTTCACTAGAAACAGTTCTAAATTTCAGTTTTCGTATGCCTTAAATGGATGCACATTAACTGAAGTTTCTAAGATTAAAGATCTGGGTGTCATGCTGGACACGAAACTGGTATATTGTGACCAGGTGCAATATATTAGTACATGTACCAAATTGCTTGGATTTATTATAAGAACATCCAGAAATTTCTCTTCCTCGGCGTGCCTCAGATCTCTCTATTTTGCGTATATAAACTCGATTATATCTTACGCGTCTGTTGTGTGGAGTCCGCAGTATGCCGTCTATATTGACAGGCTTGAATCTGTCCAGCGAAAGTTTATTAGATTTCTATGTTGCAACCCAGGCCAATTTTCTGGTAATTCCTTTGTCGCATTTAAGCATTTTGGTATTCTGCCATTGAGTAAGCGCAGATTACTGTCAGGTTTAACTACAGGTTTAATTAACCATGTTTTTAGAGGATAGGCAGAATCTCCGATTAAATGGTTCTCGGCTAAGTAGAACTACCTTACATGACCATCCTTCTCGATTGCTTTTCCAATACTTGATTCACGCAAAACCTTCTCCAATATATACAATTTATTAGCAACATTAACATATTTCTACATGGATATATTACTTACACGGGCATCGTGGACTGATTCTGGAAAGCCAATACATACATTAATGAAAAATTTTTGCGGCGAACAAATCCCTTGTAATTTAATGGAATGGGGAACGTTTTATCCAGGTAACTGCTGTCTTGTTGTTCGGATGGCACTTTACATAAAACATTGCAACTACCGACAGCATCCATGGCACCTAGGTAATTAGATATGTTCATGAACTGTTCGATAAATAATGGTTCTCTTTCTTGTTCACTAGGCCGCACAACGTTAATTCGGTCAGCGATCGAGATAAGAGTATCCCCTTTGCCCAAAAACCACAGTGTCATTAGGACTTGCTTTCGTATTGGAACTCTTTCTCTACCACCCTGATATTCTTCTACATTTATAATCCTGTCAAATTCTGCAGTTAATATGCTACCGGTATCGCTTGTCATTCTAAATAACTTATAGAAATCCAATTCCATGTAATTAGAAATCCATCTCTCATAATAAAGAGGTATACGGAGATGTTCCTCCCGTATTACATGTTGTATCCAGTGCAATAAGTAATTAGAAATGGATGCATATATATGTAGTTTCTAAGATTAAAGATCTGGGTGTCATGCTGGACACAAAACTGGTATATTGTGACCACGTGCAATATATTGTTAGTAAATGTACCAAATTGATTGAATTATTATAAGAACATCCAGAAATTTCTCTTCCTTGGCGTGCCTCAGATCTCTCTATTTTGCATATATAAACTCGATTATATCTTACGCGTCTGTTGTGTGGGGTCCGCAGTATGCCGTCTATATTTACAGGCTTGAATCTGTCCAGCGAAAGTTTATTAGATTTCGATGTCGCAAGTCAGGCGAATTTTCTGGTAATTACTTTGTCGCATGTAAGCATTTTGGTATTCTGCCATTGACTAAGCGCAGATCACTGTCGGATTTAGTATTTAACTATTTAATAAAAAATAACCGTTATTTTCAATTTTTTCAAAAAGTATTTATTTATTCATCAACAACTATCTTGTCCCCTTCAAAGTAATCTCTCTCAGATATAATACAGTTATGCCAGCGTTTTTTGCAATCCTCGAAACACTTCTGAAACGCGCTTTTTGGTATCGCCAACAGCTCCTGTTTCGATTTTTCTTTTATCTCCTCAATCGTAGCAAAACGCTTTCCTTTCATCGGTATCTTCAGTTTTGGTAAGAGGAAAAAGTCAGCGGGAGCCAAGTCCGGTGAATACGGTGGTTGAGGCATGATAACGTACTTTAAGAACTTTTGTGTGCAAAAGTGCATAATAGTGCAAATAGTTCATGCGACGCGAACAAACTTATTGACAACTGTCAAAAAGCCTACGTCAAGTGCATTGGATCTAAATAAGTTACCAGTCGAGCCAAATGCGTCCATGATTCATCTAAATTAGTTACCATAACCAGTGCCTTTCAGCGCTTTTGACCACCCATATCTCGAAAACGGTTGAGAATTGGACCTATGCTGACTGGAAGTGTTTTGCTAATTTTGATACAATGAATAACCCTATGAAGTTATGCAACTCAACGGGGAGACAACCTGTATAATATACGTATAAGGTTTCATTAACAATGTTTTTAGAGGATAGGCAGAATCTCCGATTAAATGGTTCTCGGCTAAGTAGAACCACTTTAAATGACCATCCTTCTCGATCGCTTTTCCTATACTTGATTCTCGCAAAACCTTCACCAAACATTCAATTGCAACATTAACATATTTCTAAATGAACATATTACTTACACGGGCATCGTGGACTGATTCTGGAAAGCCAATACATACATTAATGAAACATTTTTGCGGCGAACAAATCCCTTGTAATTTAATGGAATGGTGGAACTTTCTATCCAGGTTACTGTCTTGTTGTTGGGATGGTACTTTACATAAAATATTGCAACTACCCACAGCATCCATGACACCTAGGTAATTAGATATGTTCATGAACTGTTCGATAAATAATGGTTCTACTTTCTTGTTCACTAGGCCGCACAACGTTAACTCGGTCAGCGATCGAGATAAGAGTATCCCCTTTGCCGAAAAACCAGTCATTAGTACTTGCTTTCGTATTGGAACTCTTTCTCTACCACCCTGATATTCTTGTACATTCATAATCCTGCCAAATTCTGCAGTTAATATGCTACCGGTATCGCTTGTCATTCTAAATAACTTATAAAAATCCATTTCAATGTAATTTGAAATTCATTTCTCATAATACAGAGGTATGCAGAGATGATCCTCCCGTATTACATGTTGTATCCAGTGCAATAAGTATGTAAGTTGGGCAATGACAGCTGTAGCAAGAGCTGTTTTTATTTTTTTAATGGGAGACATTCTCTTTTAACCTACAAACTTATAAATACAATTGCTGCTCCTTTGCAACGCAGAGTGGGTATTTGGCCGATGTAGCTGGCCAAAACTATTTCGGCTATTCAACTCATCGAAACATATTTGTAATACAGGTAATATACTGCATAATAGTTGATAGGATTAGGTAGGGCAATATTTATTGATTGTTATTGACATAACAATATCTTGGTTACTAACAGTAATTACATTAAACAAATGAAAACAAGTAGAGTACATTGGTTTTACACCGAAGTTGATGCTCGTTGTGATAGTTGAATTCAGCTGCGTGGATATAACTATTCTGACTGTGACTCGTGACTACATATCTGCAACTGCCCTTCCTTCGGCTGGAAACTCTCCCGAAAACGGGGGTAACAAACAAACTTGCTGTAAACATACGCCACGGGAAATTACGCTGTGCACGACAGTCCCTCGGTAATCGGAGAACCCGGAGAAAGTGGACGAGGGCTATTAAATGTAATATAAAATGACTACCTTAAATACTAGCCACGACCAGAAAATACCCGCACTTTTTTTAGATATTTCAACTGCACAGAAATACATTATAAATATAAAATGCACACGATTAAAATAATAAACATGTTTATTAGACTAATAACAATATATTTTAACAAAAAAATTACAACATATGCACAAAATTGGATCCTTTAACTTCAATACATTTTTTGACTCGCTTACGAAAATTGCCAACGATGGTCGCACACTGTTCCACCGTAATCTCGTCCCAGGCACGCTCCAAAGCCGCTTTCAACGCTTCCACATTATTGTATCGGAATCTTGATAGCTTCTCGTCTAAGATGGACCACATGGAGTAGTCCATGGCGTTCAAATCGAGCGAGTTTGACGGCCAAACGTCTTTGCCCCAAAAACCAGGAAACAGGTCCTCACAAACAGCAATTGTTGTTCGAGCCGAATGAGCCGGTGCCCAGTCTTGCTGGAGCGTGAATCCGTCTTGGCCGAAATGACGCGTGGCCCAGGGTTCTAGAACATCTCTTAAGATGATTTGCTGATAGTTCGCGGCGTTGATGTTGACGTTTCGGTCGATGAACACGAGAGGAGTCTTTCCAGTGGCGCAAATTCCGGCCAGACCATGACGGAAGCGGGAAAGTGCCTGCGCTCCGCGATTTTTGCTGCAGCGGTCTTCTGCTGACCCTTACGCAGAAGTTGACGGTAATTTTGACGATTGTGTGCCGGGGAAATGGTGAAAATCTTCTCATCTGTGAACAAAACTTTGTTCAAGCGACCACCAGCGACCAGGCGCAGCATCCACCGGCATTTTTGTAATCGTTTTGCCTTTGCTGCATCGCTGAGAAAATGAGCGCAGCTGATCTTGTAGCTACGAAGACCGAGCTTCTTTCTGACGATAACGCGGACGGTTTCGCGCTTCATTCCGAGCTCCTGGGCCATTTTACGCATCGAAACTCCAGAATTGCGACGAATGCGGCATCTGATCTTGTTGACGTTTGCCGGAGTCGTTTCAGTGGTCGGACGACTGCTTCGAGGACGGTCAGCGGTCTTGCCAGTCTCCTTGAACCGTTTCACGGCATCGTAGACGGTTCGTTTCTTGTAGCCAGTCGCGCGAACAATATCGGCCGTCTTCATTCCTGCCTTGTGCAATTCAACAACAGTAACACGCACGTTTTCACGATTCATAACTTTAAGACAACTGAAAATAAAAACATAATTAGAACTTTTTCTAGATCAGAATTCAACAAGGAATCCCATAAAATTATCAAAAACAACAAAGAATAGCAATAACATCACCAAAAATGAGCAAACAAAAAAGTGCGGGATCTTTCTGGTCACCCGGTATAAGAAAAATATTAATAAATGTTTATATGTTAAATGTTGTGATAAAATAACAAATACAAAATATAGGCAACTTAGGCTCATAATGAAAGATCGTAGTTATAATATTTTAAAATTATTTACTGTATATATTTAACTAAAAGATCAAAGATGTAGTCGTCTTAACACTCTGAGATCAAATAAAGAAAAAGGAAGATTTAAGGTAACTACTGACCATTTACACATCTGTTCACCAAACGTTAAAAATGTTGTAAAATTATTTCAAACGCAAATCGAAAATTTCTAAAATCGTATTTTCGCACGTCCAACAACAAAGATAGGTAAATACAACTACCTTGTATGTAAGACAAGGACAGGTATGTTGATATTGGATAGCGACAGGTTTGCATGGGTCGCTATGATTTTAAACATGGGAAGTACGTTCGGGTCACGATGACGCCCGAGCAGTTACAGAGTACCAATTTGTAATATCAAAGCAAAGCAATATCAACTGTACAGAGTCCCACCCCAGAGCCCGTTATGTGGGGTTACTAAGGATTTCGCAAGAAGGGGAGATCTGGACCTGGTTAGATAAAGAAAGTACAATGAAATGGAGGTCGACTGAAGATCAACTCCATACCAAAACGCTAATAGGGGATGGGGATGCTAGGTTCTCGGATAACCTACTTAGGCGCAGCACGAAAGAAGCTAAAACCATAACTGGGTTGGTAACTGGACACTGTCCTCTGAAAAAGCATCTATACAACACAGGTCGAGTAAGCGAACCGTGGTGCAGAAGATGCGAATTACAGGAGGAAACGAGTTTACATGTAATCTGCACATGTGAGGAATTGAAGGTACTCAGGCAGAAATATTTCAGGAGAGATCTGTTGGAGCCCTCGAAGGTTTTCAAGTTCCCATTGGGCAAGATACTGGGCTTTATAGAGAACACCAAGCTGCTCGAATGGAAATAAGAGACTTAATAGGGGTGGTACAATGAGCACCTAGCTCCGGACTTTAGGTGCCTATCCTAATTTAATGAATGAATGAAGTGAATGAACAGGAATTCTATTCAAGTAGTGATAAAGACAGCTGCGAACAGCATGGGGTGGTTTACTGGGGTTTGCCGCATAATCTGATACTAGAGTTTCTAACTCAGAAAATTTACCTTGAATTATTTCCAATTCGTCTACGACCGTTACTTCAAATTCGAAGTAAGGAAAAGAACTATTTTGCTTCTCTAAGCGAATAAGGAGCTGTAAACATTTTCGGAGTTCATCTACCGTTTCATTCGAGGATAACACACGGAATTTACGACCCTTAACATTAGCTTTGCGTCGTTCGGCTTTGGGAAACGGTCGTATATCTGAAGCACTATAATTTACTGTATTTCCTGAACAAGCGGCCTCTGGCGATTTAGCAACAGTCGATTTTGGTCTAGGTGAAGCACGTGGAATTTGTAAGGTTTCTTCTACACCTGCTGGATCCATGTGGGTGGATTCAACGTTTGTATTGGATATCTCCGTAACCTGTTCATCAAGAGGAATGGGACGATCAGTCACAGAACTTACAAGAAACTCTTCGTCATTGAAGATGTGTGAATTGAGGTTACGGACCCGACTTGTTTTACACCTTTATCAGCTACTATCCTATCCGGTTTCTGAACTGTCGTAACTCTAGTCTCATCGACATTGTAAATATCTTGGCATTCAAACTTGTACCGATCCATAACTTCTTCCAAGAGATTGGAAAACTTTGTAATATTCACTCGATTGAAACTTGTTGCCCTGCTGAGGCTGGTAGCTTCAGGCGTTCGGTCTCCCCTACTTCTGTTAAGCCCAATTTATAGATTGCCGTCCGCCCGCCCGCCCGTTGCTGTAACCGTAAGAAAAACATGAGCAAATGGCCTGTACGTGTAACAGTTTATAGATACGCCGTTCCGCCCGCCCCGCCCCGTAGAAAGATGGTCAAGTTTTAACATTTTACGTTACGGGCTTGCGTTCGACCAATCAGAACGTTTGTTTACATATACGAAAAATTTTAAATTTAAACAGCTTTAGCACCAGTTTCTTGGTTTTATGACTTGTACGTGATTTTTACAGAAGTCGGTTAGAATATGAAGTTATTTAAGGAAGCGTCTCATAAATCTCTTAGAAAAGAAGAACGTTTTTGTGTCTTGGTTAGTTATTTTAAAAATTTAAAATTTATTATTTATAAAAGAATGGATGTGGATATACTTATCGATATGATTCAAGGATATCCCCATTTATATAATAAATCTTTACCAGAATTTAAAGATAATCAACTAAGAGGAAATAGTTTTTGTTACGATTTTTCTTTCGCTTATCTCGTGTTAGTTTGTGTTGAGCTTATCTCCTTCTCTGCTAGCTGTTTTCGCCAGATTTTTGTAACTCTATTTCCTTCTTTTACCTTGAGAGATGCTCCTGCGTCTTGTAATTTCACTATCGTGGGCATTATCGTTTATTTTTGGTTCCTGAATTGTATTTTCTTTCCCCTGTTAGAGCGGCCTTGCTAGAATTTGCGAAGAGGGAAAAACAATGGGTATTTACTAAAGCAATCCGACACCACAAGAATATATTGGTAGCCATGTGTAGACTTAGGCAAAGGACCAACAATATCGGCACAAAGAATCTCTCAAGGACGCGAAACAAGTTAATGTCCTCCCATTTTACCCGCAGGGGCTTGCTGTAAGAGTTTAATCCTCATGCAAACTTCACATTTCCGGATATACTGATAGACGTCAGCCTTCATGCCAGGCCAATAATGTTTTTGACTAATACGATTTACCGTTTTATACACTCCCAAATGCCCACTAGTAGGTTCGTCGTGGTATTGACGGATTATTTCTTTTCACCCATTCTTAGGGTACAATATGTTTCCATTCCGACCGTTCGTCAACGAGATCAGGATACGAGCTACGCACGAGCTTATGTGGCTCACCATCGATAAGTCGGCACGAAGGATATTTGTCAGGCGACGATTTAATGCCAGCTTTAAGACGATCGTACCATTTATCTCGGCTATCCGCACCTTTAACAGAATCCAACAATGGTACAACACGCGATAACGCATCAGGCACTACATGTTTATTTATTTATTTATTTATTTATCCAGAAGGACACAAACAGGACTTAGTCCTAATTACAAGTGTCCTTAACTTAAACAAACATACATAAATTCATCATCGCAGAGCTTAGTGCATTCACAGAGTTACAAATATATATAATAGTTAAAAAAGTAAGAAAAGAAACAAGAAAAGAAGAATGAAGGAATGTCAGAGAGAAGCCACCTCAACAAAGTAAACAGCACCTACTGTGTTCCTTAAAAAATGATCCCATCCAAAAATTAGATATATCACTGTCGGTTGAAGTATATAGCATTTCTGGCAGACGCAAAGTAACCATGTCTCGTTACTCCAAAGATCTCTATTTCACGATAAAAATCATTATATAGTTATATATTAGTTATTGGTGACAAATAGTTATTGCTGATAAACATGGGTGGAACCGGTCTGGTACTATAATAAGGGTACATGTAAGCGAAACAGTGACAACAACCTTGCATTGTCAAATACATTATTGAAAACCTTAAAGAGCACAAACATCATAGCAACCTCCCGTCTACCTACAAGCGGCGGTAACTGAAACTCTTTACGAATGTTATAGTACGATTGAAAAGGTGGACCATGTCCATATTCCTTGTAATAAAGATAACGCAAAAATTTATTTTGTACTTTCTCATGAAGATCACTATCCTTTTTTATATGGGGAGACCAGACTGCGGACGCAAATTCCTAGATCTTACTAATGCATTATATAGAAGAATAATTGACTTTAAATTAGTAAAATTAGAGGTATTTCGTCTGATGAAACCCAGATTACGACAAGCATCAGCAGCAATCGCTTGTATATGTTCAGAAAAGTGAAAAGATCTCTCCAAGATCTTTAATAGAGTTCTTGCGAGTAAGGGAGAAATTATTTAACTGGTAATTAAAAAAGTAAGGATTTTTTTTTCGCGTAAAACTAACAATTGCACACTTATCAATATTCAAAGAAAGTTTGTTAAGTTGACACCAGTCAAGTATTTTCTGTAAATCACTTTGTAAATGGAAGCAATCAGTGGATGTATTAATTCTTCTATAAATTTTACAATCGTCTGCATAAAGTAAACACTTTGTGTGCTCAAGGATATCTACAATATCATTAAAAAATAATAGGAACAAAAGTGGTCCCAAATTGCTTCCCTGGGTACTCCCGTTAGTGTTAAAAAAGGATCTGAATAAGCACCATCAAAGAATACCACTTGCCTACGATTAGATAAATAAGATCCAAAAAGATCCTTGCCTATACGGTGTAAAATGGTGAAATCATACTGTTGGATCCTCACAGCCCAATGAGCCAAACGTCCAGATGAATTCTGTAATCTATTCAACCACAACAATGAGTAGTGGTGGTGACCACGGTGAAATGCTTTCCTTCGACATACGGTCTAAATTTCTCTATTGCCCATAGCACAGCTAGACATTCTTTCTCGGTAGTAGAGAAATTACGCTCTTGTTTGGTAAGAGATCGGTTAATATAGGCTATGACTTTTTCGCCATCATCAAAACTCTGCGTCAGAACAGCTCCTAAACCATAATTTGAACTATCACACTGTATAACGAATTCGCGATCAAAATCAGGGCACGAAGGAACAGGGGCAGTTACCAAGTTTTCCTGATCCTAGTCCACGCTCTCTCGCAGTCCTGATTTGACTGGGGGACTAAATAAGATGTCATTTTTAGCAAAACATATAAGTCAAGTTAATTATAGTTAATATATCACCTATATATGTTAACTTTTTCTTTTTAGAACATATACAGCAACAAAAGCAACATCTTCAAGTACACCTTCAACTGCATTTTCACCACAGATGGTTACATCCGACAATGGAGATGACGACATACCCCACTTTGAAGTTGCACTTAGCTCGGGGACACAAAATACAATGACAGATGACAACATATTAGATGAAGTTACTGGCATTATAAGCACCCCATCCAAAAGAATTAAAAAAAAAGGATGATGATGTATCAACAATTTTAAATATGGCTAAAGATATACAAGAACAAATTAAAAGCAATGTATCAAAAAGCTGTAATGTCTCGTTTGGGGTATATATAGGAAGGCGTTTAGATGAAATGCCCAATCATGTCGTTCGTGCAGTTAGGCAAGAGATTGTACAGATGCTTGAATCAATTGAATAAATTTGTGTCCATGTATAGATATGTATGTATATTTTATATAAATAAAAACAAGTACAGATATTGATTCAATTTTATTTTAGAAAAAAAAATATGAAATCATCTAAGAACAAAATACTAAAAACATCTAGAATTAGCAAAGTTTAAAACTATGGAAGCTATGTGCATAAAAAAATACCTTATGCTAAATTAATTATTAAATTCACCAACAAAACCTTGCGTCACTCTTCCTAATTGCCATGGCACAGATCCTGTTGGTGAAATGAAATAATCACATAATATATCCCTCAATTGTTGAGAAGTCCTACTAGCTGTATTTGTTGATAACCTACCAACAAACTGAAGTGATTCATTATCTATGTCCGTTCTCTATTGCCCATTATTTTCATCTTGTCTGTTAATATGTATATTCTGAAAGACCGTACACTTTACTATTAATTTGACAATAATCATGCAGAACAATTATTGCCTTTACTATATGATCTATGTTATTAATATCTGCTACAATTGTCTGCTTTAAAATACGCCACCTAGCTATCATAATACCAAAGGCATTTTCAATCACGCGCCGAGTTCTGAATAAACGATAATTAAAAATCTTTTTTTCTAGGCTCAATTTCCTACCAGGATATGGTCGCATAATGTAAGTTTTCAGTGGAAATGCTTCATCGGCTACTAGGACATAAGGCATTTTAATATCTGTGTTTGAAATGCATTTATCTTGCGGTACATTTAATGCTCCAGACTCTAATCTCATTCCAAACACACTATTTTTAAAAACACTACCATCACTTTGTGAGCCAGATGTTCCTATGTCGACTAGTTTAAAAATACAATTAGCATCACATGAAGCCATTAATATTACACTAAAATTTCTTTTATGATTATAGTATAATGAACCACTTTTGGCTGGAGCCTGAATATTTATATGTTTCCCATCCATCGCCCCAATGCAATTGGGAAAGTTCCATAACCTGAATAAATCATCAGATATTTTTTCCCAATCTTCTGTGGTAGGTTCTCTTAAATACTCTGGTGCATATACCTCCCATATTAATTTACAAACTTCATGGATACATTTCTGTACAGTAGTAAGTCCGAATTTGTATGACCAGGCCAGGCTTTGCATGCTTACACCTTGCGATAGGTATCTGCAACAGAATTTTGTATGTATGCATTTTTTCGATTACATGATGTAAGGAACATACTGCAATGTAATAGCCAATTTTTCCTAAAAAAATAAAATTTACGATTTGTTGAAATATATTTGTTAATTTAAAAATAATAGACTCGTTGATTCAACTGAACCCTCAATTTCAATTTAAGCAAGTTTAATCGTTAATCCAACACTTCAGTTTAGTTGATATAACATTGGTTTTGATTTGTCAATACAGCCCTAAGTATGTTAGAACAACAAAAAAAAAATGTTTTGTTTAACGAGCATTGCTGCTTAGCGTAACTTCGAAATTGTGTTGAAACTACAAAAACAAATTCTTGCTTCAATACATCTTTATGGTTACATTAGTAAATAAAATGTGTTGAGTGCACAAAATTAAGAGTGTCAATGCAAATATTTTTTTTGGTTGATTTGAAGCAAAAAATTTGTTCATTCGAATAATCTCATTTTGGATCTTTTGGAAATTTTATTAATCGCAAATTGGGGTTTGAAAACAAAATATGACTAACTTAGGTTCATATATTTATTAATAACTTGACAAGTTATACGAGTACAAGTACGAAATATGTAAGTACCCTTTATACTTTATAATAATATAATAGGTATATAAAAGTAACGCCTAAAAACATTTATTCACAAATACATTTGAAGACACTTTCGACCATCTGACAACGTATGTAACATAAATGAATTGCAATAAATGAGTTCCTTCATATAAATACAACGTGTTTCATCAGTTTGTGTTATAATAAATGCCTGAAAATGATCATTATATTCTAATGTTTCGTACACTTGTATTACAAAAAAAATATCTTTATCATTTGGAGTCAAAATTTCCTGAATACAGCCAAAAACGGGACAAAAATTATTAAATTCAAAGGATATAAACAAACCCGATTTGAAAGAAACGCCATATCCCTTAACCCAAGACAAGAAGTAAATAAGGTCTGTCACACTTTCTGGTATCAAGTAGCTTGCTATTGCTCCACTATATTTGATTTCATTAAAATGTTTGAAAGAGATATACTGCCCTAAAGCGAAATTTTCTTCAAATCCTGTTTTAGACAAAATTCTATAATTAAAATTAAGTTGATGTTTTAATGCCATGGTATAAGGAATGTTTATTCTAGAAGAAACAGGTTTACTACCTAATTTGAATAGGCGATGTTTTCCTTCATATCGTATACAGGAAATATTCGCAAGAGGTCCTACAACCGTCATGATTCGAGGGTAGTGAACTAAAAAATGATATTTCGGTTTGAGGTTTCCAAAAAGCTTAAGATATAATGTATTATGCTCTGCAATTAATACTTTTAGCAATTCGGCGTCCTTTTTCAGATAGAGCTTGTCTATTTTCACGTTGCGCCAATAACAGGAATTTAAATACGTTAAAATTGGTTTCAAACATTAAGGATACATCATCAATGATTGTTTGAACAATACTTCGTGGCAAAGAGTATTGGCTATATAATTTCGATATAAATTTGATGGTATGTGCATGAATGTTTTCTGAACTAATTGGAAAATTTGTTTGAGTGACATTGATGGTAGTTTGTGTCAATAGGTTGGAAGTGTTTTCTTTCATTACTACGCCATTAAATCTTTCAATATCACAATTTTTCATACAATTGCTAACTCGTTGATCTTCCTGTAATTGTAGTTGACATTTACGTCCGTGTTTAAGTGACATGTGTTTTTGATAAGAATATATATTATTATATATTCTAGTACAATTCTCTTGACGGCAGTGAAAGACTAAGCTTGTGAAATGTTTTAATTTTATATGTAAAAACAAGCATTTTGGTACAGTAAATTGCAGTTCACATTGTGGACAAAGAAACATCTTGGATACAGCTATAATATTTTGACTATTTTGTAATTCTGAACTATTTAAATTTGGGAACAGTAACTATTTGTAACTCTTAACTAAGATTAATAAATTGCTAAGTTTAGGAAATAAGTATTAACTCCGAAATAAAGGATTCTATAGCAGGAATTTTTTTATCCCATGTAGTATTAATTTTATATATAGCTTTTTGTAGGAACAACCAGATATGTTCACTTTCTCTGGGATATTCGGCATGTAAAACATGGAATGATTTAAAACATATGTCTATGGCTTTTAAAACAGATGAAGTCTTATAAAGGTGTTCATCTATTATCATGTACGAACTGGTGATGGCACTGACAGAAGAACCGACAACAAGAACATAGGGTTGAACCGTCAGTCCATACTGCGCTAGCTTCTCTCTTCTTTTATCTATATTGATATGGATATCCGAAGCTGTCTGAAAAAGATGAAATACATGCGCATAAAGCACAAAAAAAGTGTAACAAAATCTCATGTACTTACAGTCACATGCATTAGAAAGCTCTCACGAGACTCCAATATAGACGGTTTCCAATGTATCTTGTTGGAATGTATACGACTAGTCGGGGGTAACAATGACAGTAATATATAAAATTGAATGAGAACTCGAGAATCTGTAATTAAAATAACAAAAAAATTAATACGATTTTTTTTTGATAGGAACCAATATTAGCAGGTATTTCAGAAGCAATACTAACGAGCAGTTAAATTTGAATCTAATAGTCTTAACAGTTCGTTCACTTCTTTATCCGTCTTCTTAATTAAATGTATTATATTTTTAAAATAAGATTCCCACTGAGCTATTAATGCATTTGAGCAAGTGTATTCTACATTAAAATCTTCTTCTATCTGAAAATTCACATACAACTATGAAAGGAACTATAAACAAACAAAAAATTCAAATCATTACTAAATTTTGAGCGTCGTTTGTAAGCAGTATTGGCCAGTTGGTTAGAAATTCATGTACGGTTTTTGTTGTGTAAGCCTTTCGCAATTTGTATGTTAATTTCCAATGGCGAACTACTTCATTCCATGGTTCTTTATTCGTTTTCAGCCACTCGATGCTGTCTCTTAGTTCTGCTAAAATAATACTGTTATGTTATCTGGGAGCAAATATAAATACATATTGTACCAAATCTTATAAAAAAATGTAATATTCAAGTTTACTAATTCCTTACCAGATTCTGTCGAGTCTTCTGAGTCTGATTCATGTTGGCATTTATTAATGTAGTTGTACATGCGTCGTAAATTTCTATATTTGTCAACTAATTTACCCTACGCTCTAATGGGTTTGTTCGTAGGCGTGTTTTCCTTACCCATATAAGGTATATAATAAGTGATTTGACCTCATTGGGAAATAAGTCGCATATTTTCACAGCAAAATTTTCGAAATCTTCCGATATTAGTCTGTAAATGTATAAGGTTAGAACAGAAAAAGTGTGAAAACCGGTATGCTGTAAAAAGCATACTGTTATCTAATACTGACTTTCCACTATCATTTATAGCCTCCTTTACTATTATATCAACCAGCAAATTTCTAGTTTTCCTATCCAATTTTTTTTCTTTGTTGTAATGCTTTAAGATATAATTTCCTGGGGGAGTTTTACTAAAGAAGTCTTGTAAATCAAGCTGATAAGACTGTAAAAATGCCCTTTTCATATTTTCCTCTCCTACAAAGGGATATGCCCGCTTAGAATTCTTATAGGCATCTTGAAGGGATCGTTTTTCGATGATGGTAGAAGCCGAACTTGTTGAAGCTTCTGTAACTGGACTTGAAGGAATTGTTTCAGTGCTTACGTCATCATCAAACATTATATCTGCTTTACAAATGGTCCGATATTCTTGAAGTTTCGCCATGAATTTTACACTTTTCCCTATCACAGGGATAATTTCTTTTATTATATCGTCATTTAGATGTGACAGCGCTTCCTCGTCCATTTCGTGTTCTAATGCAAAGCATGATTAATAATACAAAACATTTAGTTGCTAAATATGTAAAATTGCAAATAATTTTACCTTAAGAATGTTGATCAGATACATATATCGAAAGTAGATAAAGAAACATTCTGTGTACTGCTTATAGTATAAAATATTTCTTGCACGTAATATTTAAGTCAAGTAACTTTTTAAATACCAATCTTTTCAATGTATTTGAATAAACTATTTCATTTTTTTTGAATACTATGCAATATGCAATTTGTAGCAGTTGTATATATTTTTCTTTTTAAATTGTCAAAAAAACTCAGGATGTCTTAATGTAGAATAGGTAGGCCGGTTCTGGTACAAAATCCCATAAGGTTTACATAGGGGGTCTAAATTGACTTTACTTCCGGTTTTCTATCGCTATCTCTCTCGATATCGCTACCGCTATCTCTCTCTCGCCGCGCTACTTAACCGCTTACCGGTAGAGCATAAAAAACAGAGAACGGGAGATTTTAGACAAGTTAGAACACGATTACATATGCGTTACGAATACAGTGCACTCTCGATTATCCGGGGTAATGACCGGGAAGGGGTGCACGATAATCGGAAATCAACGGATAATCGGGAATCACAGAAAATGGTAAGACGAAACGCAAAAAACTCTATATTTATGTATATTGTATCTATTTTGTAAGTTTTCTCTAAATTCTGAATGTACAAAATACATATTTAAAAAGATATCTGTACGTTCCATGTAGACACGTATCTATAATGTACGGATTTAAATACAACAACAACAAAAAGTATGAAATTTAGAAGAAACAACCAAAAATTACAAGAAAATGAAAAGTATTCTTAATTTTTCACTCGTTAATGATTTAATGTGATTTGTGATCTATTCATTTTAATCTTTTCCAAAATAATCATTTATTGTTGATTGTTTTTGTATTCCTATTGGCTTTGCACCTAATGTCGGCACGAAGATTATGTAAAGCAAGTTTTATAGGTAACAACTCATTGGCCTGCTGCTCTAAGTACTCCAAAAGACCTTGCACGTGTTCAAGAGCACGGGAGTGTGGAATTCGGTTTTCGATTACAAGATCTCCGTATGAATTTGTTTCACTACTTCCACCTTCTTCCACATTGTCACAAAATGCGATTAACAATATCCTCTTCTGTAAGTGTCATGTACCCTGGTAAAGACTCGTCAATATGCAACCACTCTCAATGTTTTGTATGTCAACATCTTCGCATCTATTCTGGGCACGTAAATGCTACGCAGTTCGGCAAGTGGTATGTTAAACTCAGCATCGTCGTCGTCAGAATCAATGTCTTCATTTTGATCTTCATCATAACGGAATATTTTCTTCCAAGATTTTTGTAGTGTTGTTGACCGCCCTTTGCCCCAGGCTTTTCCAGTTCGTAGATTGCATCCAATAAGGTTAGGTTCTTCAAAACGTTTTTAGATCAGAATGTTCAACACTCACTATTTGAAGCCAACCACTACGATAATGACGTTTCATTGTGGCTATCACGCCCTGATCCATCGGCCTGAATCAGGCTGTTAACATTTGGTGGTAAACTATTTAACAAATATCTGCCCATCGCTTGATTTCAACGTTATTCGGAGGATGAGATGGAGATTGTCCATAGATACGCCTTTTGAGGTAATCCAAGAGAATGGAGTGCGTCTTTACCTGGGGCACAAACTTTTATCCAAACCATTCTTAAAAATTGCGCTATCCATCCACGCACCTTTGATTGAAATAATCTACGGAAGTTTAAAACATCCGTTCTTTAAAAGCCGCGGTCTTTGCCTTCCCAAAAACAAAAGCTTTACTTTATGGTACCGTCAGCATTTGCACAACACAAGCGTTAACGTCTTTCGAAAGATTTGTGACCTGGTGCTTGACGCTCTTCACAGAGCAAGCGTTTTTGTGGCCGACATTTCCAATACAAACAGTTTCGTCGGCATGTATATGTGTGCGGGGAGTAAATTTTCACTCTCAATAACAAACGAAAGTCGTTTACGAAAGCCCGAAGCGCCACTTCATCGTTGCTTAGCTTTTCTCCGTGCATACTTATTTGACGAATCATGGCTTTTTAAATCTCGTCAACCACCCTGAAGCACGCATTAAATCACCTTCATTCCAGTGCATCGAAGAAAAATTTGCTTTACTTGCAAAATGGTTCCTGAAACGGATTGCCGCACTTCTTTGCTGATAAACCAAGTTACCAGGCGTTGTCTAATTCTGAATAAGGTTCTGGTTTATAGTTTTTCGTTTTGATAAACCACTGGATCAGAATTAGCCGCATATTTTATTAGGGTTCTTTATTAGATTTAATTCACGCCTGTTTGCTCGCCACATTATATTGTATTGCTACGTTTTTAACACCACTCCATGTTCTAGTTATTTACAATTTCCAGTTTTGTTGGATAGACAAACAACACGTTTTCGTTTTGACGACATGAAGCAAGCACAATGTTATTTTAACTAGAACGGTAAACTCTATTCCCATTATAACGCTCTCGTTCTACTCCTTTACAACAATGTGAATCGTCTGGCGGTGTGTAAAATGAGCGTGTCTGACCTGTCTGCGCACGGTTTAGTGGGAATTGGGATTACGTGCCGGCACGGTTAATCCACTTTTGAAGATGTTAGCCGGTTTAAAGCGGCAAACCGGATAAATCGGCCCCCGGAAAATCGAGAGTGCACTGTATATGTATGATTGCAATTGCATGCATTAAGCTGTATTGTTTTTTACTTACCATAATCTAGTGAATTTATTTCTATTCGCTTATTCAATGCGGAACATAATTGTCAATTGTGCGTTGATTTACACAATTTAAATGGAATTTCATTGGCAACTAGCTGAATGATACGAAATTAACATTGGTTATAATCTAAAAGAAACACAATTTCTACAATGATATCAGAATTATTACTAAGCACTTTGAATTCGGTACGTCTAGTTGATTATTTATAGGATACAAATTTGAGTTACGTTCATTCTTACGAATACTTCACCTCTGTCAACATCGTTGTCCAAGTGCACCATCGAAAAAAAAGTTTCTGGTAAGTATTACGTATTGTCGCTGTTAGAGACGATAGGAGTGGGGGCGCGAGCTGCTCACCGCTAGGGGGTCGGCGTTATCTAAGAAAAGGGGTTCGATAGGGTCGTTTTAATAAAAATTTTTTGATTTTTTCTTCGAAAAAACGGGTTTAATCAGATCATGTAACATAAAATTACGATGGGATAGGGTCACCGTTCACGCTGTCTCGTGCGTGCAGCGATAAGCGTGTGCGAACTTCTGCCTGCACGCCTTCGCTCGTGTCTGACTCATGTACGCGGCTCTAAATGCCTACGTATTACAACACGACTGAGATGTTTGAATGAACTTTTTAAAATTACGTTTCGTATATAGAACCATCTGTTATTTAAATATACCCAGAGTCCCGGTAATCCGAACCCCGGTAATCTGAACGTCCGGCTAATCCGACCAAGGCTCAAAAAAAAACACAACTATTTGAATGGGGAAAAAAGGTCACTGAGTTTAAAATAAAACAAAGCAATGTAATCTGAATACAAAACTTTAAAATTTACGCACGGTATTGGGGTACTTAAATACAAATCATATACTACGTAACACAATGTTAATTAAACACCTAGTAACTATTTTTGGAACCCAAGAAGTCAGTAATCGTCTTTTGCGTAATGAAGATAGCCTGTTGACCGATGCAAAGTTTGCGCCATCGCGCATGAACATCAAGTCTGGGCGGCTGTAGCAGTAGACTGTTGCCTCGAGATAGCGTAGGCGCGACGTCTAGGGCAGGCTGCATGCGTCTGCATGTGGCACACCAATTCACACACGGGCCTCGTCGTCACTTCCGTCCGAACAGTTCATTCCGCTTGTTCCTGTGTGAACCGCTGCGAACTATTTCCCTCGTCAGTAAGGTTTTTCAACGGGAGCCCCATCTGCCTCCATCCCATTCAGCACGTCCTCTCCTGCAGCTTCTCACAGCCAGGAATCGCCTGCACCAGTTCCAGTCAATGACTTCATTGTCTTGTCCTGCTGGTGTGTCTATAACTGAAGGCTTGGCCACAGTTTTTTTTCAGATTTTCTTATAACCTGGGTCGAAACGTTTTTCCCACGCTTCCGCAGTCCAATAAACCAACATCCTTTAAGCTTGGTTTGTTTGATTTTGGACCAAAGGAAAATGTTGTTCGTCTTGAATCAGTGTCCTCAAAAACTTTTTTCATGTAGATAAGCTTTAAAGGTTTGCATATTGCCTTGGTCCATCGCTGTAAGACGCTGTAAGCGTTCGGGGGTAAAAACTCGCCCGAATGTCACGAATGATAGCCTCTTCTGTGTTTGGGTGAGAAGGGCGTTGTCTACTCAAAAGAATTGCTCGTAGGTTCCAACGTCATTTTCCTCGCTAAAAAACGCCTTAAAGCAGGCACAAACTGGTGGTGAACATTCTTTAAACAACTTGCCATCCATCCACGCTTTCTTTTGGCTTTTGTAGTAGAGCTGTTGGCAGAGAGCTTATGTTGACGTTTTTAAAACAACGAGGCTTGCAGAATTGCCAATCAGCATAAGTGGGAGCTTGTGGTTAAGCAGCATTGCTGCAGGCTAAGTAAATGTTACCCGACATCTTTGATCATCTTAAAACCACGAGCATGGTCTTCTGCTTTGCGCTAAAGTTTTGTTGGTAGAGCCCGGAAGTTTCAACCGGTTCGTCGGCGTTTTATAAATTGTTGGGAGAATAAACTTCCCTCAGTACTCCCAGTTTCAAAAACTCAGTCAATATTTTGGGTCTGCATTGTGGTCAGACATAGTTCTCTCTCTCCCATAATGGTTTAGTTTGGCGAATTCGGACGTTTCTTAACCTGTCAAACCAACCCGTACTTGCGCTAAATGACGGGTCACCCATTCATGAATTATTTACTGAACAGCCTTTTCCTGAACAATTGCCACTTAGAGGAGTTCCCTTTTTCCTTTCCTGAGTAAACCAAAGAAAAAGGGCTCGTCCACTGTTTATAAACCGACTGCTTCATGTTTCCGATTTTCAAGCGATTTAGCTGAGGAAGTCGCACAGTTCTGTCTTGTTTTGGCGCGATTTTTCTTCCGCTGAAAATTGTGGCTTTTGGCCACACACATTCGGTTTGCTAATTTAGTCAAAGTTCGCCATTATTAAACGTTTCAATGCGCTAGTTTTATGTTAAGAGATAACGTTTTATGTTTACGTTTTACGCTGCCATAGCGACACGTAATGCACAGTCACTGGTCACGAAACTATGGTAAGACACTTGTTACTGTTCATCACTTTACAACCGACTGAAGCGAGCTAAGTTAACGCCGGGCCGGGTGCCTTCGTGCGTATCCGATGATCCGAAAACTTGGTAAATCGAACAGGGTCGGTCCAAATCTTCGATACCGGAATGGTGTTAGATAAATTGATTTAAGATACGTAGTACAGCGCATTTATTTTTAACTATTACAGAATTTTACAATTTAAAGGCGATGATTGGTTAAGTGTGATAAAATCATTTATGTGTAAATACTGCACAATTTAATTTTGCTTCAAGATAATGGCTTCATCAAATATGATCAGTCTTTTTCAAGACTATCAAGCAGACTCATACGAATTTGTTAAACCTTAAAAATATCCAACTGACATGAACGGCTATTAAAGAGTGTGAAAAAAATATTTGCGCTCACTGAATGCAGTATTGAAGACTGCTCAAACGGTTGCCGAAAAAAACACATTCCAACTGTGTGCTCTAATGCAAGGTTTCCGGAGTATGATGAGGCTCAACGGATAGTTGCGGAATGGATATAAACCCGCGCCACCCAAATCGCTAAAAGTATAAAGTACCAGCGTAAAATGGGTAAACTTAGAGTCAGCCTTGCCAGTAGACATCATACTGGAGCGGTGATTAACTACAGCAATAAAGACCCCGCTGAATTCCTTAAGAATGCTGAAGGCTCTCAGTCGACGTGTCGTAATCCCCTAGAAAAAGCGACAACTTGAAAATAAATGCGATTTTCTGTGGTGAATTGATTATCGTTAAGCGGGAGAACGAGACCTTGACTTAAAATTTTGAAATCTAAAAATGCTCCGTATACCGAGACACAATTTAGAAGAGTGGTTTGAACAACAGTTAAAGCTCCAATCATGCGGGAATTAAGAGGATTTCAGGTTATGTGACAGTTAAATAGTGTATGAATTTGTTCATGTGATCTGATGTTAAATAACTGTTTCAGGAACGTGATAGCGTTGGGCCTTGAATGCAATCGTAATATTGTATTTAACGTGAATAATTCACACCGCAGCTGGGCTCCTCCTACGTAGAACTTCCTGAAGCCACCAGATTGAAGCACGCCTCGACAATGTTAAAAACGATGATGAGGCGTGTTTTGCCTGGTCCATTTGGTGCTCTCATCTACTGAAAAGAACCTCCAATGGTTTCAAAAAACCCTCGTCCATCGATGTGTTAAAACTGACACACATGCGATGCAAATAAACATATACCATGCCTTTGAAAACAGAATAATGTGTCCGTCAACGTTACATTCCGGAGAAATCAAATAGGAGGTCATACAACGTTGTACCCCACTATTGAACGAAAAAACAAACAGGAGGAACATGTAAATTTGCTCTTGATACAGGCATGAAAGAGGCGATGAAGATGATAACAACCACGCTTCCACTACGTGTGGATAAAGATTTAAGTCGCCTAGAATCAAGTCAACTTTCCTAAGCGTGGCCATAAGAAATACTTCTGTGATCGTTGCCCTCCGCTACTTTCGCACGCAGCAGAGATTGGATGCCATATGGAAGATTGCGTAGCGATGAATGATTGTAAAGTGCGGCTACCATCAGCACAACAGGCAACATTGCAATTTAAAAATTTCAAAGAATAAAGAGGTACACACCGTTCATCGTGTACGCAGACCTGGAGTGCCTGCTGCTTCCAACCAACGGGGATAGACAGGAACACATTCCGTATAGCGCGGTTATTACGTGAAGTGCTCCTATGATGATTCCCTAAGCTTTATCGTAGTTATCGGGGTGAGGACTGCCAGCAGTGGTTTTGCGCGGAGATGCAGCAGTTTGCTGAAGACGTAGAGACGGTGTTTCTTTGCCCTCTGCCGATGGGAACCTCTTGTGCCAGCTTGGCAAAAGACGTTGCAGGAACCAATGAGGGAACAGAAACTTCAATGGGACAAAACGGCAACCCCGAGGCTAAGGGGGGAACTCTCTTCCGAGAGAAAGTTTTATCTACATCCATATTAACGAAAACTGTTCATCCCAATACAAAAATTGAAAGTTCGTTACAATCAACCTGTCTTTATCAAATATGTTGGAATATACTTCAAATAAGCAATTGAGTGCTTTCTTCGGCAATTTTTTAGAATAATCAAAATACTTTGAAGAATCAACAAGAGCTGAAAGATTGTAAATTAACTTAAATTAGAAAACGAGTATTTAAATTGTAAAATACGCAATCAATGATTTCATAAAGTAAAAGTTTGTACTTATTAAAAATTTCTTCCTCAAGCAATGGTACCCCTCGTCTTGTTGGAAATTCAGTTAAGTTTTTGCAGATGTTAAACATCTCTGAAAATTTTATTTTATTTCTGAAGTTCTTTATATGCAAGGATGCAATATTTATTTGCTCTGAATAATATTTAATATTTAAACATTTCTTTTGCGAAATTTGGAATAAAAGATCAGTGCAAGCAAACATTTCACGATATATGAAAGTCAAAATTGCACATTCAAAATCATTAATATTGCGTGGAGAAAACTTTTTGCGCATTAATGGATTACGATTCGCGAATCACGGCCCTCCACAATAGTTGGAAAAACTAAAATTAAATTATTCCACTCTTCGGCCTGCTAAATTTTAAAATCTTCGATCGCGTGTACCAACGAATTTTTAGCAGCTTGAGATATCCTTTGCCAATTTATTTGATCCTAATACTGCCCTACGTTTGTAGAAATGATAAAAAAAAAAGAAGATGAAATGCCAGTCAGGGGTGGCAAAAAATATTCTACAATTGATTGATAGTACGAGTATCCTGTTGTAAGACGAGGTTTAGCCTTTGGGCACAACAGCATGTAAAAAGTGCGTTAGGCACAATTGATTTTATTTTTGCTTGTACTCTATTCAGTTCGCCAATCCTGACACTAGCACCACCGTAACACTGAGCAACCAATTTTTTCTTTTGAAAATTATAAGGTTTTAACACATTAATCAAAACTTCAAACAAAGTGTTTTGTGATTATGTGCGCTGGCGTTTTGCACCTTTTCGATGTAAATAAAAACACGTCGTGGTTCTTACTTACTACTATATTTGATTAAATTAAACAAATGAAAACAAGTAAAGTACATTGGTTTTACACGGAAGTTGATGCTCGTTGTAATAGTTGAATTGAGCTGCGTGGATATAACTATTATGACTGTGACTCGTGACTACATATCTGCAACTGCTCTTCCTTCGGGGGGAACAAACAAGCTAGGGGCCGTAAACATACGTCACGGGAAATTACGCTGTGAACGTCAGTCCCTCGGTAATTCGGAGAACCCGGAGAAAGTGGTTAAACCGGACTACGGCTATCAAGTGTAATATAAAATGATTACCTTAAATACTAGAAATGCTAATTAGGTATTTACCAGAATATTGTGCCTCTCTTTTCCGAACACAAAGCATTTGCGGTTCTATCGGTACTAAAATGAGAAAATCCTAAAAATCTTTCTTTAATGTCGGCTTTTCTATTTAAATACCGTATTGTTATTGCACATTGAGATTTTTTCACAAATATCGGTTGTATCATCAGCTTCAACCGCAATGAAATGACAGTCACTATGATTAACTTCGTTTCTCATAAAATCATTTAAAATATTCCTCAATGCACCAATTAATTCATTTTGAATAGTTTTGGACTGCCCTGTAAATATACTACTAAACTTTGAAACATGCTCAGACAGTTCCTCGTTGCGTTTTATTAAACAATGGAAAATTTCCCGAAAATTTCCGCGATTAAATGAAGTCGAACTTTCAACATGACTGGAAATGGATAGTTCCTGCTTGCCTAAAAATTAACGTGACATACATTAAGTATGTTTAATAACAATTGATTTTTCCTAACGTTTTCATTAATAAAAATTTATTAAAATTAACATTTTCTTGCACAGCTTCTACAATAGTGTAGTATTTCGTTCTACACTATTTAGCCCCATGAAACTTTTAATATGTTCTTTTGAACTTTCATGTAGTTTTGTGCTTTGACTGAATTTTTTTAAATCTTTATAACCGGGGAGGGTTGTGCAAGTGTTTTTAACGTCACTCAAAAGTAAACATGGCCAATATAATAAACTCTCTTAATAAATAGTTCCACAAAGCCATTCGCACGTTTCGTACCATGATATTTTAAATGATCTTGAATATTCGCCACCTTGTCGTTTATCACTTGAAAATCATATTGAGAGGCGGTTTGATTTTTGTTTGCATATTTAAAATTTGACGTTTCTCTAATTCGACACGCCGTGAAAACGGCGTTTCGAGCAGACATAATAATATCGTGCGTGGGGTTCATTATTTTTCTAATGGCCAGAAAATAGGTTACCTTAGGTCGTAGCCACCTTAGCTACTGTGTATTTCCGCGCTAATACTCCTGTACACCGATCAAACGTAATATTACAGGTGAAAGACGTAGTATATAAATATAAACACAAACTACACTTGCTGCGACGGTAAACTTAGTTTACTAAACTGACGCAGGTCTTAAAATGGACATGCGCATATAATTTTTGTTATAATGAGCGAAGTTTTGAGAACACTTTCAGCAAAAATTGGATATGATATATCTCTATCTATAATTCAATTGTTCTACTTGCTCTACATTTGCGTAGTACGCACGACTTGAATATGTATTGCTTTGATTTTGACCTCTACCTCTTGTAAAATTCTTTCGGAAATGTTGCTGTCTTTGATACGAGTTTTTACTGTGAGTGTTTGAATGTCTATTTTGATGGCTTTGGTTGCCCCTAGTAAAATTATTTGAATTATTAAATTTATGGTTTTTTCTCAAGTTACTCCCGTTTTGTTCACCATTATTCCTGTAATGAAAAACATTTGCACTGGCTGAAAACTTGGTTTTTTCCTCGTCCTTTGTCCCTGCAATCGCATCTTTTGATGCTATATAATTCCTAGCTTTTACAATCGTTCTTAACTCTGCGCTCCGTAAGCCGTTTGCAAACGCGGTGATCGCTGTTTTTTCATTTACATACCGTAATACAGTTAGTGATTCTATATTACCATCTGCCTGAGCAATACTTAAGTTAGCTAGTAGTTCCTCAATCAGCTGTCCATATGTCTCAATAGTTTTGTCTTGTTGCTTGACATTGTGCAGCTCGATTGATAAAGCTGCTGCTGATCTTTTTGTTAAGAGCTGCCCCTTAAATCAGTTAATAAATCTTCTATTGAAACATATGTTGCATTAACCCTCAATTTTGCACGTACAGAGAGTCTCGTCTTTAGAACATACTTAATTAATATTTTTTTACTGACTTCATCCAGCATGCTTGCGTATAAATCTATTGCGTCTATTAATTGCTTGATCACATCTTCCGTGTCGTTCATCACCGGAAGTAGTGAACCTGCGGTTCGCAAATCAAATTTCTCTGTGATTTTGCAAGATTCTAACTTACTTAATCTATCTACTAGTATGATTCTAACTTCTGTGATATAATTTACAATATCTTTAATACAATCTTCTAACACTCTGTGACTCTAACTTACTTTCTAACCAATTTAACTCTAATTCTTTTAATTTCTCTTCAAATTCGTCTAATTGCCTAAGCTTCTTAATTGTAATATGCAAATTCGCAAACTACTGTTATCTTTTAATAAATTACTTTTAAAGTTTACAATTTCTAATCATAATTCTCTAAATTTTTCTAACATACTATTCTTAAAATACAACGTTCTTATACACTCGATTCCATCTTTTGTAATTCGTCACGGCCTCTTACAATTTCTTTCCTAATTTTTCGCTCTAAACACCGCTTACCTCTAGCACAGACGTATAAGGTCACCAGAACTACCCCAAAAACATGCTGCTACTATAGCTACGACTTCTGTCCTGCTGAAGTTGTTCTCGAGTACTGCTGTTTCGTTGTTTCCTGCCTGTGTGATGATTATGTCTTTCTCTTCTTCTTTGGATACTTGGGTTCCCATCATGCGAGTTTAGCTACCTTCCATGTGATAAGCCATGTAATCATCACGGGCTGGCAGGCAGTCGCGCTGGCAGGATCGCCATGTAATATCTTTGTAATAAGTCGTGTGTTACGCGTAAAGTAGGGACATAAAAACGCCGTGGAATAATTAACAAACTACATTTATTTTACTCTACTGTCGATACGTTGTTTACTACGACTCATTAACAATTCTCAACTCTACTCTCTCTTTTGATTTGCTGCATACGCTTTATATACACTTGTTTTGCAAATGCAGCAACTCACGACCTTCATTACTTAATTATTTGTTCTTAACCTACTTACTTAATTACAAAACAAACCTACATTAATGCTATCATTAAACAATTAAAAATTAGGTGAGATTGTGCCATCACACTTTTTTTTCTATTCCAAAATAATTCGCAATTGCGTTCAATGCGTCGCGTCGGTTCTTTTATTCCTATTTTTACAATCATGCAAACGACAATCCCATACCATTGGGTGTTCCCTATACATATCTATCAAACTAACAAAATTTAAAAGTAAAAATTTGTCCACTCCATATTGGCCCTCAGTCTAATTGAAGCGGTGAGAATAAGAACAGTACAAGTCCAAATAACGTAATTTTGGGAAAATAAAAAAAACTGTATATTTCTCTTACTATTATTCCTGGAGCTTTATCATGCATTGACGAATTGTAGTTTATGTAATAAGGCATTATTCAAACAACAAATCAAACCTGTAAGTTCATGCATTTGTTATAAATAATCCAACAAATCTTTTGGACTTGTACTGTTCTTATTCTCAAATCCAGTCGTTGGTAAAATTTTAGATAAAAATAACAAAAACAAAGTAGAAAATCATATTAAACTGGTTTTATTATATTTCTAAAAAAAAATAATAAATGAATATCAGTTAGTGGGAATCACTTTCACTTTTATTACAGGTAGTCCAAGATGTTACGTGATAATAAAACTCTAGCGTTTCCCCTTCCATATATCGCATTAATTGCTTTATATCATTTATTTTGTTTTCGTTAATAGGAACCGCTTCAGAATAAGCTTTTTTAGTAGGCAGTTTTGGGCTCTGATTTGGCTTTATCAACTTGAAAATATAAGAGCAAAGTCCGTCTATTGTATCAAAACATTTTACGTATCCTGGCTGTGATGCGTCATACACAAACTGCATATATTTTGATAATGTAAAATTATCCTGAAGTCCATTGTTCACTGCTCTACAGGTTTTTTTTGTAGCATGCCGGCCACCAGTTTTTAAAATCAAGAATATCTTTGAAGCAAACGGTCTTAATCGTAAATTGTACTTTTTTCCTCGAATCCTTAATCATCGCCTCATATTCTTCAGGGAGATAAATGCGATCACTTCTTCTGATTATTCTTTTTGCACTCCCAAAATCCCTATCGCAGGGTAAAAATGAATGCCCACGAATTGGAAAATGGTGGTAAATTTTCTTAAACCGATTGCTGTTTTGTATAGTCATCAAGAATCTTACCATGGTGTTATTCTTATTTTGCCCTGGACACGCGTCAGAAAAAATATGTAACTCCTGAACTTCTCGGGGTATATGATTCACTATATAATCGTTCAGGAAGGTGCATACTTCGTTGGGGCCTTTATTGCCTTGACCTTCATGGTACATATAGAAATGACCAGCTTCCGTTTTCAAACTATGGATTTCAAAGGCATAGAGCCAAAGCTGCCTAAAATAGAAAATTTCTTGTACTGGTATTACTGGCAGCGGCAAATTTTGCATGTAATCCAACGTAATTCCCAATACTTCTGGGTTCTCCTGCGATAATTTCCGTATTTCTTCCAGTTTACTGTAGAATTTTTTTGCTCTTCTTTTGTGTACAATGAGTTCTGCTGAGCAAACCCTTTTCGCATTATCGTTCAAACTGCTATCCCTTAATCTAGTGCCCAGTCTTTCGCATTCACTGCAAACATCTATTTGTGGTCTTCCAAACCTCAAAGAATAATTTTCATTGAAGTATTTCAAATAAAACTCATATTTTATTATTTTATCTAATTCTGGATGCTTCTTGATAAAAAGTTCAAACATAGTTTTGACGGTAAGCTTAGAATCCAAATAATGAATATTTTTTGTAGCATAATGTGAAGTCTTATAGGGAAATGATTCAATATGCATTTTTATTTTAACTCTGAGATCTTCTGTTATGGACGTAGGTCGATTATTGTGTTTGCCTCGCAGGTCTTTAGGGGACTCTCCATTGACAAGTAACAAATTCAGGCGTTGAACACGAAAGTTCGATATCGAATACATATTAAGAAATGCTTGTTTACACACCGGAATGCGTTCATGATTGTTCATAATATGATACTTGAAAGAAACAGCTTTTGGTTTGGTTTTATTTTCATCTGCACACGTTTACGATGTCTTTCAACTGGTTTGCTTTCAATCAACCCTGAAGGAAGTATCTTGCTCATTTTTCGGTTTAATCATCATACAGTTTTGATAGTATATGGTGTTTCTTCTTCATCTGTAAATTTACTCATACATTTCAGTTTGCACCTGAGAAAAAACAATACATAAGTTTGAAAATTTAAGAGGTGAATAATGAAACTTACGTGCATGGAGGTCCGGTTTTTTTTTCTGTCACAACTATTTCGGAAGTTGATACATACGATTTTCCACATTGGCGTGCAAACTTTCTTTTATTAACCCTCACAGTTTGACATTTCTAGTACGTTTTTTACCACATATTTTCCTCATTTTCACTTTCTGAATTAGACGACCATTATAATAAAAGTTCACAACTCAGAACAGCCAACGAATGATATTCTACTGATAGTGATTACTTATATTTCACAAGTTTTACTTAAACGAATTTAACAGTCTAATCACCAGCATATGACAATTAACTGACAAAATTGCTAGACAAGCAACAGGCTATGAACAGTAGAATGTTTACGCGCATACTTGAGAATAAGAACAGTACAAGTCCTGGACATGTACTGTTCTTATACTCAACGCTACAAACTAGCGTCGAGTAACTACTAAAATAAGTTTGTTTTTGTACTGTTCTTTTCCTCAGTCATTGACGCTTGCTATTTAAAAGAAAATGGCTATATCAGAAAAAAATGTCAAATTTTGGACTTGTACTGTTCTTATTCTCACCGCTTCAATTATATTTGTCTTAAACATTTTGAATTACCCTGTATATACATATACACGCACATAAGCACGCATTCGGTATAAATACGCCTAAAAAAGGATATTTTTTTAACTTGCGGCGGACCTTTCCATATATAGATTTAAAAGGATCTATTTAGAAATAAACCAAATTTATTTTCCTCGACTTTCCCGACATCTGATTCAATTCAAACCGACGTAAATCTTTTATTTTCTCGTTACAGCAATTCGTCTGGAACGACTATTCAGACGAATACATCCCCACGGATCGAAAGTACACCTACTATCCGTCGGTTATAACGAACAATCGACTATACGAGATAAAGATATCAGATCTGCCGGTGATACCTTACTTCCCAGTGAATTCTTTCTACGAATGGACGGATTACCGTTTCTACGGGCTCAGGAACGCCTCGGCCTATATCCTGGTATTCGATCTGTCGAATTTGGAAACTTTCCAATATATAAAAACATTACGGGAACAGATTTCCGAAAGTAGGAACATCTCCAACGTTCCCATCTTAGTAGTCGGTAACAAACAGGACTTGATCGTGCCGGAAGAGGGCGCTGCTAGCGGCGGAGGAAAGTTGGCCATCACCAGCGGTAATGAGGAAAGACGCAGGGAGATCGCAAACACGGTTAAGAAGGTCTGGAAGAGTGGTTACGTCGAATGCAGCGCCAAATATAATTGGAGAATCGTCACGGTGTTTAGGGAATTGATAAACATGATCGACAGTATGGAAAGTAGGGATCAAAGTCCGATGTTGGATAATATCCAGGAGGCTTTGGATAGGAACAAATGCAATATAATCTAGGGAAGGAAGAAGCAGAAGATTCAGAAGTTCGGGACAGAAATGCGAGATCTGGATGATCATGTTTGGGGGCGTTGCTTCACGGCTTTTCTCGCCAATCGGTATTTTTATATCAAGCATTTGATCTCTAAGGGATTTAAGAAAGTTTCGGAGCGAATCGAAGTGGTACCAAGACGAAAATTGATAAGAAGTAAGAGTATTAAGCATATTTAGTTGTGGCAGATTTATGCTTGAGGAATTATCATGTTAAAGGTTATTATAGTTGCATGAATTAACGAAATCGGCTCTTGCATAGATTTGGCTATATATTTTTTGTGTGTAGTTGTAGAATATTCGTTTATTCAACATACTGGGTGAGTCAATAGTGTGGGAAAATAATATGACATCCTTAGACATCCCTATAAAACATACAATAAAATATTACATACAATAATTGTAACGGATCAGAAGACCCTAATAATTTAATCAATATTATTTAAAGATATGTATTTGTATCACTACACTGCAAAAAAAGTTGCAGTAAAATTACATGTAAAATCGTTGGTAACAAAGTTGCCTACAATTTTACAGGTAAATTTGCTTCATAAGGTAAAATTTCTACCATCTAGTAAATTTCACATGCTGATGTGTTTTTCAAAGATTGTACTGTAAAATTCGTATGTAATATTTATATGAACTCTATATTTACCGAACACTGAACTAATTTTCATATGTATTTTTATAAAGAGAGCAAGCAACTTACCTAATTCTTTTATAGCACCTAATAGGTCATACTGAATCGCTCAACCAGCGGTCAAGAATGAACACGCTTACGCGAAACCTACGGTTGTTTGTGACGTACATGATATCATTGAGCCAATAATAAGTTCGACAAACAAATAGAATTACCTACGCGCACAGATAAATAATCCAATAACCAATCACATTGCGGCGTATGAATTTCGTATTTTCCATGATATCTATAGTTTTACCCGAAAATTCAAGTAAAAACAAATAAATATAAAAGATCCTGATATTTTTACAGCAAAATTAATAGTTCACTAGTAAAATTACTTTTAAAGTGCACTAAATACCCCAAAAAAATGTCAATTTTCCACTTTTAAGTAAATTTTGAGAGTAAATACAAAATTATACATGTTTTTTGCTATATTTACTTTTTGAATTTTTGTTACATCTTAAACTTACATGAAAAAGCTATAAATTTTACCGAAATTTCTTTTTCCATGTTAAATATCCTAGAAAAAACATGTAAAACAAAATTTACATGATTTATTGTGGCAAATTCACAACGTTATTACATGTAATATTCCTGATTTACCATGACAAAATTACTGTATTTTTTTACAGTGTAGGCCAGAAACTACAGTTTTGCGAGTATGAGTACGGTTTGTACAAATACGAATACTCGCAAAAGAGTTTCTAGCCGTGTGATTCACAATGTTTTTTGGGCCGACAAATCTTAATTTTGAATTGAAAATAGAAGAGAAATGTTGACACTAGGGAGTTGACAGTACAAGTTGGTACACATGTTACATATTCCTTAGTATTTTGACGTTTCGGAGAATAAATTTTTTCTGCAATTTTCTTTCTAGTTTAATATCTATTTACCAATAATAAGTGCAATGAAGACACCAGTTCAGCCTTAGCATGGTTGAACAGTAGCTTAATGACAATTTATTACACGTCTGTCATGTGGAATCTAGTGTGGCCAACCTTTAGTGACATTTTTACCTGCCCCCCAGGAAAACAGGCTTTGAAATACTGCAAAATGCGTGTTTCTGGATTGAGTCACAAACAATAACTTTAATATTGAAATCCAGAAAGCTCATTAAAAGCACTGAGGGCTTTCACAAAAATTTAAAACAAACAGGTTTTCAGCAATTAAAGTTTTCCTAGTGTGAACGATAACATTAAAAACATAATTTTAATTTGGTTCACAGTTACTTAATAAATGCACTTTTCCGTTTAAAAAAAACTTATTCTATATATAGTGTGTTTCAAAAGTCTGGAAACACCCAAATAAAAACGTAATTAATGTTTGTTTTTTTTGAGAAAAATCATAAAATATGTGAATCAATACTTTAGAAAGGCTATCTTTCACTGACAATAGTGTCGTTTTTGCAATGACCTTGAAAAAATTATGACGTCATTAAGTTTTTTTTTTTTTACAAATAGCAATATAGCAATTGTGCTTCATTTTTGAATAGACACCGTCATTCTTTAAATGATACTGAAAAATACTTACGTAAGAATTTTTTTGAAAAAATATTATTTCAAAAAGTGAAAACTTCGCAACTAGTCCCTATCCAAAATTTAATACCTACCTTAATATCTAAGATGCGTTTTTCTTTGTATTAGCTGTAGTACTACGATTTGATCAAATGAACAATATACCATATGAAAAAAAAATGTATAATGTCATAACATTTCAAGGTTATTGTAAAAACGACGCTACTATTATTAAAAACTAGCTTTCTTAAAACATTCATTGGACATATTTTATATTTTTTTTTCTCAAAAAACATTAATTACGTTATTGTTTTAAAATTTTTATTCGTTTTCAAGATATCGCCCTGTTCTATTTCTATCTGAACACACTGTATATGAAGCTAATTTCTAAACAAAATAGTCAAATCTATGCGATATAAGTCGATTTCACTAACTTATCCATTTATAATCTTTACTTAAAAGAGTAACATACGGGATGTTTAATTATATATTATTAAAAAAAAGCTAGGTTAAACAGCGAAATGAAGTAAATTACTAAGATTTAAGGTACCACATATTTACTTGTTCAAATATTAATAATTTTTGACAATCGCTAAATTAGTATCATTATTTTTTTTTTGTTTTTTCATCAAGTTATATTAAATAAATATACGTAAAAATTCTTCCAAATATAAACCCCCATTTTAAAATAAAATAAATAAAAAAGATATTTTTTTTTTATTTTTAAATAATAAAACTAGAATTAAAAGAAAAAGGAGTAAAAGATTGTATATTATTATTATTTTATTTATTTATTTTTATTACGTCTGTAAATAGTGTGAATAAATATGAATATATATATTAAAAAAAACCCTTTTAAGAACTTATTAAATATTTATATTTAAACTTATGATAATATTGTAGATAATATCTTGAATAATGCTCATATATGCCGATTCTTAAACAATCCTCTGCTCTATCGTAAATCTTAAATCATAAAAAATCGGCTTAGAAATTAAATTTCTAATTTTAAATTTCCCGCTCAATCATAGAATTAATAAAAAATGTAGATGGCCGATGATTCACAAGTAACTTTAAAGTCTATATATAAATACGTATATAATTATTGTTACGTTCGATAATCGACAATAAATTATGTTTTTGCTCTGCAGTATTATCACGGAAGACCTAAATGCTCAAAAAAAATATATACATATATCTCCTGTGCAATAATTAATATATGCCAAAATTACCTATGGTAGATTGTTATAGTACAAATATTTTCTTTCCAGCATTCTACGTGTTTTTATTTACATATTTAGGGACTCAAATCAAATTGAGCAATAATACTATTATAACACGTATTAGTACCTTATTGTTTCCATATGTCATGTATGTAATAATTACAATATAAACCGAAAGGTAGTTGAAAATCAATAAAAAATCATTTTATTACACAACAAACGATGTTTCTCTTTTTTTCCACTCATTTTTAATTAACACCCAACCGGATACACGAAAAAAAATGCCGTAGAACTTAAAATACACAACGTCCTCCCTTCCACCGCTCTAACCCTCTAATTAGAATTCCACGACCGTAGGAATCCGGTGCTGGTAACAATTCCCAGTCCAAATGCGCGATAATTGGAACACCTAAGGCTTTCGCGTTAACACCAAACTCACACAATGGTAGCTAGGGCGCTAACGAGACACACTTTCCGACCGATGGGACGCCCTAAGAACTTGTTCCGACAACAACCCTCAAGGCTTAAATCTTCGCCAATTAAACGGAAGTTCTATCTCGAGATATTGGGCCTGGTTATTTTCCAGGATAGATATGAGAGAAAGAGTCTAACGGTAGGATTATCTGGTAATCCGAATGCTAGAAGAAGTTTGAATGGGAATAAAACTGTTGATTAGTTTGGAAAGTTTTGTACATATTACAAAAGTCGGTTGTTGATTCGATAAGTAAAGTACACAAATCAGGCAAACAAAGAATTTGCGCTAGCAGGTTTGAATAGGTTGCTTAATTATTTATAATCTAATTTAAAAAAATAGCTTTAAAATAGCAAAAGAATCTACAGAAGTTGATTAACAAAAAATTTAGCCATGTTTTCAAACGGTTACAAACACTATTTACAACTAGAACGACGCCACCTATTGGATAGTAGCTAAACTGCGTTCGAATCCAAATGAAATCAATATATTACACAAATCAGGCAAACAAAGAATTTGCGCTAGCAGGTTTGAATAGGTCGCTTAATTATTTATAATCTAATTTAAAAATAGCTTTAAAATAGCAAAAGAATCTACAGAAGTTGATTAACAAAAAATTCAGCCATCTTTTCAAACGGGTACAAAAACCATTTACAACTAGAAGGACGCCACCTACTGGATAGTAGCTAAACTGCGTTCGAATCCAAAATAAATCAATATATTTTAAAACCACATGAGTTTTATATAAACATGTAAAGTAGAAAATTCGTATACTTGCTATAAACAAAATGGAATTAAAATAAATTAAATTGAAAAGAAAAATCTTAAATAGTTCCGTTACCTGCGCCATCTACACAGGAGTAGCGGAACTTACAATATTTTAAAACTTGAATCATCTTCATTTTTAAAAAGGTTGCATCTTAAATTAAATAATCCTCAAAAACATAAGTCAAAGTAAATTTAACTGAATTTACCTTTAAAATGTAATCTATTCCTTATTTCTTTAAACAATATGAAATTTTATAGAATAATTTGGAATGTAAAATAATGCTAAAATGTCTTACCTTTTCTTTACTTCTTTTTTAACTAAATATCATTTAAAACTAGAAAAATGCTTTTGATATGCATCAAATTCTGTCAAAATTCCATTTCTGCAGCGCTGTCTCTAAAACGATAGTCAAACTCGTAAATAATATAGAGGATAACCGAATATAATTAATATTTTAAATAATTTTTTAATTTTAGGTGAGAAATTTCACTTGCTCAAATGTCAAATCCTATGGTCATATGACAAGTTAATTTAAAATAAACCAAAAAAAGAGAAAATACATACCGCACTACACCGCTAGGGTCGCCATCTAGTAACTAGCAGCGAAACTTATTTTCAACAACATCCTCCTTATATAAACCTTGGACCGTCTCATTTAATTTTTATAAAAGTTGTATTCAAAATTAAGCAATGCTCAAAAAATTAAAATAAGGAAAAGCAATCCACATATCATTTAAAATGTAATATATGTCTGATGTATTTGAATAATATGAGATTTTATAAAATATTTTGAAATATAAAATCATATAAAAATGTTCGATGTAATTTTTTTAATAAATTTCTAGATATCTCTTTTCTTATTTTATATTTAAGTAAATATCATTTAAAACTAAAAAAAAATCTGATGAAATGTATTAAATTCAGTCAAAACTTAATTTCTTCTGTGCCATCTCTGAAATGATAGTTGAACTCTTAAGTAATAGGTATGGATAATGATTAATATATTATTTTAAATAATCCCATTTTAGGAAATCCTTACACTTGTTTTAAATACCAAATAATACACCTATGTACTAAGTAAATTTAAAATAAACCGAATTTAAAAAGAAAAAAAATACCCCATCTATAGTCGCCATCTAGTGAGTAGTAGCGGAACTTTGCTCAAATATAAATTATTAGATAAAAAGCTAAACCACATTGATTTATAACATTTCAAATAAATTTTTTATCTGTTATACGTTGATTTAAAACAACAGATAAAGGTCCTATGAAATAACACTAATTTAAAATGAATTTAAATTTTCACCATTTCAAAGCGCCATCAAGTAACTACTAGCTCAACCTATTATGTATTAATACGGTAATTCTATATTTAAACAAAAAAAAATAAATCAAAATTGCCTAATATATTATACATAAGGGCCGTTTTACACCTAGCTATTTATTGCGCAATTTATTGGCCAATTTAGTAAATAGCTAGGTGTACAACGGCATAACACAAATTCAAAAAATTAAAACAATTATAGCAATCCTATATGAAATGTCATCTAGCAGCTGGTAACTTTATTAAATTAGGTTTGTTCGTTTTGGTACTAGCGTCACGCAGCAAAACGCAGCCCTAAGCATTTCTATTCGATTTGATGGCAAAACGAACAGCAATCAGAAAATCTAAAGCTGGAATCAATCCAGCGTTTTACGGCCACAGCTTGCATTGAAAAACTCAACGCGGCGTCACGTGATTAGATTTTCGCGTTACAAAGTAGAGTGCCAAAACGAAGAAACCTATTATATATTTTCTAATTGGCATTAAAACAATAAAGACGATTTATTATTAATTTATTAATAAATAGAAGAGACAATTACTACAGCATCGACAGGATAACAGTTGTAATAAGGATATGTGCTGCCATCTGTTAGGTAGTAGCGGACATCATTGCATGACGATAGCTATTACTATACAGATACCTTTAAAATTTTTATCATTACTTAGTTCAAAATACAAATCTTAAAATATAGATGGCGCTCAATCAGGATTTTTTTTCCGCTATTACTAAAAAGATGACGCTCTTATTTCCCGTCTGCTACTTTATAAATATGCGATATTTATTGAATCACTTTGGTTAAATAAAAAACTAATAAATTCATATCAATTTATTTTTCAAATACCATTCTTTTGTTTTTTTTTTTTAATTATCACTCTATAACAACAAATAAAGTACAACAAAAACATAATTATGCCTTAAATTCTATAATTCGAGAGCTATTTCTATTTTATTTGAATCCTTCCATATGAACCTCTGATTTGTTTTAATAATGATATCGATGTAGTGATTAACGACAGACGTAAGATGATTTTAATTTATTTGCAATCGGATATGTTTTTATTTTATTATTATTATTATAGTAAATATTTGGTTTTAGCTATGGCTTGCCAACTGAGGCTGAATGATACCTGGAATAGTTAAATACCATTTTCCATTGTTTTTCTATATTTAACTGTTTGATTTAATTCAAAGCGACTGTAAATCAATAAAACGCACAATACGAATCTAGCTTTGATACTAAAAAAAAATGAGCCAAAATGAATTAATCCAAACAATTTCGGAATTTCCACAACAACGAGTCCTTAGAAAAGATACAAGAATATCTCCTTTTCCTCTAATGTTAATATCGATTAGGAAGCGAATGAATCTTAATTAATAATAATGAAATGATAATAATAACTATTTTAAGTCACATCGCTTTAATCTTTACAAATCTTCGCAGCCATTTCTGCTAAGGGTTCCAATTCCTTATGACCGACCAAGTCGAACTCCGTCACGAAGTAATAGAAGTGTTTATAGCAGGTGTTAACGTGGGCTTCCTGAGAAATAATTATTTAATAATAAAAATTTAAACAATAAATCGAATGTGTTTTAATTTACCGCTGCTATTGCGACGATATTTTGAAAATGGTGTATGTAGACGTGAACGAAACCCTGTGCAGCCTAGCCAGGATCTTACTGCATAACGATTGGAAGCTTTTAAGGAACGGTAGATCAGAAGTGCAGGGGAACAAGGCTTGATTGTTGATTTGATTCTCGATCCAGTCCATCAAGTGAGTCACGTAGGCTTTGGCTGGTAATGCGTAGGTTTTTTAAATCTAAGTTGGAAAAAGATCGCGTCAAACGTTGTACTAGGCGATTCGCGCGTGATATTCGAAAAAATACCAACATACTTATCACCATCGGCCCAGAGATACTCGAAACGGGCCCCTCCAGACATCGTGGGGCATGTTTCCTCAGTGCAATATTCGGAAATCGTACCGTAGATTAGGTTTATGCGATTAAAGAAGTCCACAACTGGAATCGATAGTAAAAAGTAGTGACAGGCATAATCGAATGAGTTCGATAATCGAATTATTTCGATAATCGAATTATTTCGATAATCGAATTATTTCGATAATCGAATGAATTCGATAATCGAATGAATTCGATAATCGAATGATTTTGATAATCGAATGATTTCGATAATCGAATTATTTCGATGATCGAATCATCATTCGATTACCACTCACTCATTGGAAGGAAGATGATTGTAGGTTTTTTTTTTTGTTCTCACTTCCTTCTTCGTACATAAATTGTGTCAATTCTTATAATATAATGGCCTTTTGTTTTTAGGTTCACATTTTCTTTTCTATGCTTTTTCTATGCATACTTCCCTCGAACACGATCATTCATAATCGATTATCATATCATAATTCAAACGTCATAATCGAATCATGGAATGATCGTTATTAATAATCGAATGATGCCTTTTTCGTAATTCGATTATGTCCAACACCAGTAAAAAGTTAAGTATGACGAAGAATTTACGTGCACAGCAACGAAAATGTTTTCATGTTTTGTTGAATCCAAAATGCTTATTCAACTTTTTCGGATATGAATTATAAATAATGAAAAATCAGTGTAAAGTGTTATTTCTAGGTTATATAGTGTTTAATAGTATGTAGTTTTTAAGACCGGGCCATTGGACAGTATTAGCAACCCCCAGGAAGTATTTCCCCCTAGATGGCGTGTCAAATTCTGTTTGACCAAGCACTTAATCCCTCCCCCCCCAAAAAAAAATGTATTTGAAATTTACAGTATATTACAAATCTCCCTAGTAACCAAATTTAAATTGCCCTGGCATCATTTCTAGTGAATTCAACGTAGTAAAAGTATTAAAATAACTACGGATGTAGTATAAAATAGTAGGCCATTTTGTGTTTGAACATTGAAATAACTGCAGATAATTGTGGGATATTTAAAATTGGCTATTTGAGATTTATTAGAGTTTCGGATAATGCTGAAAGTTGAAAAAATATAAAAATTAAAGAAATATAAGTTCATTTGTAAAAAAAAAATTTAATTAATTTTAATAATTAAATTTACTATTCATTTACGAAACTCCATTTTAACAAATATAGTAACTAAAAAAGATATTCTAAAAATTTCCTTTAAGAAATGTATCCCCTAAAGTGTCCCCTCACCATAAAAGTTTACCCCAAATTTAGGGGTTATTCCCCAAGTTGGCAACACTGCCATTGGACTGGGCACGATTATAAAAAAAATCATTTCTGTCAAAAAGACGAAAATTTAACATTCAAACACAGATGTCGCTACTAGTAACTGGCGATATAGAATATTGCGGATAATTTTAACATGTATTGCAAAATTTTGTTTTGGATTCTTTGAAGTTTATTTTGTATTGGCAAAGATGATTATTATCTTTTATTAAGTTAAGCATGCGCCTGTTATTATAGTTTGTCAATGTTAAAATTAAAACTATAATTATTTTTAGAAGAATTTTGTAGGTTTGTATAACGAATGGGTTTATAATGTAGGTACAAGAGGTGGCAACTCTTTATCGCAAAAGGAGCATTTACAAGTGCATTGTCGGGCACTGTATCGAAAAAACGCGATCTTTTTCTTGTGCATATAAATCGCCAAATCGGTGGTCACCATTCATAGCTTTTACGAAAATATTTTTCATGAAATAAATCACAGACAGTTAGGAAGGTCAGAAAGTCAATTAGCTTTAGTTGAAAAGAATTTCTGAGAAAATACACCGCCATTTCAACTTTCAATCCTAAATTAAGTCACACAGAGTCAAAAATACTGAATACTACATAAATACTGAATTAGTTTGTTCGTTTTAGCAGCAGTGTCACGCAGCAAAACTTATGCGCAAGCGCAATCATGTTTGCATCTTTAATTTAGTGGAAAATCGAATAAAATAATGTTTCTACCCTTGTTTATATAAAGATTATATAAACAAGAGTTTCTACGCTGACGCACGTGTTTCGCAGCATGACGTTAGCATCAAAAAAGGAACAAATACTAATATTACAAGAACATACTGCTTGCTTCGCCATCTGTGTAACGATAGCTGAACTAAAATAATTTATTTTCTAGTAGATTTCTGCAAACCACATCCAAAAGGACAGGCAAGCTTTGTTTTTCAAGTTTTTTTGTAAAAATTAAAACGTTTAATCAGGTACCCTTATGCTAATTTTGCCCCTATAATAATTCCCGAGTCAAATAACACCATTTCATTAACATTTATGGCTTCAAATTTAAACTTTTAGTAATCGATTATTGATGCATTTTTGCATTCTATTTCTAAACAATATATTTGAAATATTCAATTGTAAATGTATCACTTCTCTCCATATATTCATGGAGAGTGCGTAATTTGCTTCGTAGAAGAAAAAAAAACATCCATCTTGAGAAAATAACTTGAACAGAGTTACAAAGTACCCTTGCAATACTACTATTATATTATGAGGCAAAAGAGGTTTCCTGACATCCCATTCAGTCAAGAAAAGAATTAATACCTAATTATGATAATATCTTGATAATCTCATTAACTTAACAGTATAAATAAGCACTAACTCTTACAAAAACTTGTATTTGCAGAAACTATTGATAAAAGAAATACAAATAAAATTTTTGCACATAAACAGAAGCATTAAGCAAACTAAGGAAATGTTCTAATCAAATTTAAAAAAATAATAATAAAAAAATCTTCTATAAAATAAGTAAAAAACATTCTGTTGTAAAAAAAAGTTCTTCTAAATTATGATTTAATTTAGTGAGTTAAAAAGATTATTTTGCAATTGATTCCATGTTGAATCTTTATAGATGTAAAACAGCATTAGAATATTCTCTAGAATATGCATATGAATGCAGTTTTATCAATAGGAAAAAAAAATATAGATAAGCGAAAACAACAAGAATTGATAAGATAACACACACAACGAAATTCCACAAAGTTTAAAGACCTTCTGTGCTATATCAAATACCAAACTAAGACACTATTATGCAGTAGCTAAAAATAATCATAAATAAAGTACACTTACCATGTACGGCTATCCAATCGTTTGAATCTTCACCTTCGGGTAACTTAACAGCGGCACGCAAATTTATACCAGAATTTAGGCTAGCACAGGCTTGTTTGTGCAAACTGTATCTGATAGTGCCGTGAGCAAATCGTTTCCTAGGCCTAAAAGTCTAAACACAATTTTTTTGTGATCACATCCATCACATGACTTCGCAAATTCGTGCAAATTCTGTTTAAAAACTCACCTTGCCCTTCTGGAAGAATTCTAGGAATCCGTTTAGTGCCATGACTAGAGAGTATATTAAAATTCGGACATATATAATAAGAAACTATGAGGAAAATAAACTACTACGCATCTGAGTAGTTTTCGCGTACGCGAAACCGGCTATATTTAACCTGTAATAGCGGCAATAATATTTAATTAGGGTATACTGACTGTTTATTGGTATATAAAGATTGTTTTGTAGAGCGAGATTTATTTAAAACCGGCGTGATTTACATTTTAATTTCACTTAAACATGTTCTTTAAATGCCGATTTGACAGATGATAATTTTTGACACTAGTTGCGACATCTTGCGAGGAATTCGGTCATTTCGAGAAATGTATTGGAATTTTTTATAATAAAGGAAAATTTATTAATGTTTTTTTTTTTTAGTGATCTAGAGTTTAATTTGTTATTTATCTCTTTTTTTCTCACTTTTTTCTACGAAACGGTGATTGTTTTAAAACGATTTTGGTGATTTTCGAATTCCTTTAGGATTTTTTCACGCGCGAAAGTATTTCAGTTGGCAGCGCATAATAGAAAATACACAAGATGGCGTCGCACCGTCGCGAGTGAAGTGCTATCGGTTTTCGGCGAATATCTTCCGATTTTTCAATTACGACCGGCCCCAATTCGCGTTAGATGCCCACCCCTCGGACTAGTGCGTCGCCCCGTAACGTTTAGGGGGGCCAATGTGACGGGCGCGGGCGTCGAAATCGCCCCGAAAGATGTGAATCGTGTTCTTTGTTTCGTCCCGTTTGTCGACGATGTGAATGGTGGACATTTTCGGTGCGCTGCCCGTGAGGATATTTAACAGGTTGTGGCGGCGCCGAAACGGCCCCGGGGACCTCTCCTAAGATTCTCGACGTAAGTAGAACCGTCCCCGTCGGGGAATTCGCCCCGTTCCATTAAAATTACGCCGAAATTTCTATGTAGGACACCGAAGTTCTGGGCGTTCACTCGTAGAATGTTTACAGTGTTCGCTTGGACGATTGCGCCCGTCTGATTTATGATATATCAGTGAGATTTTATTAAAAATATCGATTTATTACCCGTTTTTTTATGCAGGGGGTGTATTAAGATTTAATAATTCCGAGAGAAAGTGCCAGGAATGTTTTATTATGTTGTTCTCTCGGAGATAATCGAATTTTCGCTTTTGAATAGTTTGACAGAGCGTAGCGCTGGGACCATTTACAATATGATTTATGTTTTTATTGCACTCTTGCTTCTATTTTCCCTTTTAACAACCTCCGAGAGGTACGACATCGTTTATTGCATTCGGTTCTGTTTGGACTGTTTCGTAGAAAACATTCTTAACGTTTGATGTAATTGTAAAACGGGTCTTGGGGTAAAGTTGTTGTCACATTTTTACGACTTGTATAGTCGTTAAAAGAAAATTATACGGGGATTAGTATGTTAACCGTACAGGTGATTCATTTTACCTTTCTATTTTTCCTGCTACATACGTGAAAATTGCGGTATCGCAAGGTGAGGATTCATATTTCAAATGGTGCAAAAAAAGTAAATCAATAATTTAAATTTTGTTTAACGGTAGACATTTTTATAGGTAATAGGTTTGGGAATATCAGCACTTTGCTATTCTAAATTTCACTTCACTTTTTTAAATATCAATAATGTTTAATCTAATTTGATGCCAATTAGAGAAGTCTTTGTATCATCTTTTTAGTATTTATTATTTTCGAATAATTTAACAAATGTTAAATGTTCGAAATCGACTGGTAACATAAAATAATGATTTTTAATTTGTGCATGTTTGTAACCAGGTGCAGATAAAACACCTGGATTGGCTATAATATTACCAATAAAGACTTAAAATCGGTAATCAGATATCAGTGTTCCTTGTGCAAGTGCGACTCGCGAAAGTTTATTTTCATTCGCAATTAATGCAGGTGTTGATACTACAAGAGGTACTGTATACAAGGTATTTTACAAAGATATTTGCATATAATTTTCACAATTATGTCCGTTGTAATAATAAAATATCACCAAGCGAATGTAAAAACCTGCCATAAAGTGTTAGGAAAACGTAACAAGCTCTGGGAAATAGATATTAGGAGAGACACAATTTCTATTTTTAATAAGGGAATATCACAAAAGAATTGTGAGAATGCTAAAGGATAGAATCTATTATTTCTTTTTCGAGTAAACAGATGAAATATCTTTGTATATTGCATTTTTCCAGATTCTATTTACAGAGGAAGAACATAAATTATTACGGGCACTCATAAAACAAATTCCCTAGGTATTTTATAAATGTATATCGGGTGTTTATGCAAAACGGTGGGGTCTTGTAATATTTGCAATAGAAAAATTTGTAAATTTAGTCAGAGGATATAATTTTAGATTTATTTTTTTTTACATATAATTATTAATCAATTTTTGTTTCCTGAGGTTTAAATGGAATGATGTTTTCTTTTTTTTATTTTTAAACAGGACTATCTTGATATATACATATTTTTTGATAGTTTTATTCAAGATAAAATTCTAAATATAAGTAAAACTGCCATAAGCAATATTTTTTGACACAATTGCTTTTGTTCTTATATTTTAGGCCGTCAAACTTTAATAATAGTTAAAGTGTTGCTTTTACTGCACTGGACACTTTAAAAATATCACATTTTGTTGGTAGGCATTAAAAAAAAAAATAACAAAATTTTAATCTTATAACTCAACTTAAAAATAATTATGATTCGGTGTGTAACAAAACAAGTTATTTATTATAAAATATTAACAGTTACACTGGTACAATGTGTAAAAAAAAAACTGGTTCTTTTAATTCATTTTTAATACTAGTAGACTCCAACACTTCAATTATATACCGCTGATTGTAATAATTTTTCTACATATGTTGGATTTGCTACACACTGATTCTGAAATATATTCTTCGGTCACATTTGTAGATTTACCAAAGGTACTCACTACTCAGCTATGTATTTTAGCAAATAAACTTATCTCCAACTCAATGTGTTTTAAGTGTAGTGATATCTCTTCCAGAGTTTACTAATAATATTGCTGAAGGCCTCTTAAAGCAGTGGCCTGTATATTTTTTAGAATTTTGCAGTTTTAAACATTCAGTACGCATGTAGCTGTAAACATTTTTCCAAACTTATGAATATGAGTTTATAACTTGTCGCTAATTATTTGAAAAATTTTTACTACTGACAGTTATGCATTAATTTTTATCTTCCAAATTTTGATCTTATTTATTAAATTGCGGTGAACTAAAATACGTCGTAGGTACAACATATCTAAGCGATCACTCACCATTTTTGAACATAACCTATCTTCTTATTCTTTATTTAATTATAGCCTAAAATGAAATATTTTTTTTTCCAATTTTGCTATTGTAATTTAAATTTCCAAATATATATATATTTTTATATATTTTATACTAACATTTAATTTTGTATCCATAATTATTTCTGTTTTTCATCCGATGAAGGCTAATAATGTGCCGAAATCGATAATGAAATGATAATTTGAATTTATATAGTAAATAAATTACAATTTCAAAGCTAATTAGGAATAACTTACCTTTTCAACACTTTACTCACCATTAATTTACCTAATTATGGACGAAAGATCAGCATATTTGTAATCTGGAAAATTAAAAATAAGCATAAAATGATTTAAAAAAAAAAAAGTTATGTTTGAGTATATGTACAAGTTATAAGGAAGTAATATAGGGGTATGTTACTCCCTGACTCCCTACTACTCTTGAAATAATTAGAAAAATATGCCCCAAACGGCCTTCTTAAAGGTTATACTATATAACTTTTTTATTAATTAAAGTTTTAAAAAATTGTTTGAACAGCTTTTATTCGGGATTTAGATATGAAATATACTTTTTAATAATCCTTCAAAATTTCTAGTTATGACGTCATATTATTTTTTCTTAAACGGAAACCATAGGAGAGATATGTTCTAATTAAATAACTAAATTTTTACAAAAACATATAACAGTCTGACCCTCGCGAATTAAAACTTGAATCTAACCATGAAAAGTAAATTGAGAGTAAATGAAATCTGACTTTCTTAAATACCTGAAAAATTGAAAAGGTTTAAAATAAAAATGAATAACAGTTTTTTTTTAACCCAAGGACGTTAAATAACAATCAAATTTATTAATCAAAATGGGTTAAATTACAACTTGTGCACAAAAAAACTGTGAACTGAAGGTTCTGGGCTAAAATAAAAACTGCACTTGACTCTAAACTAAAATAGGACAATGCTATTTCCTATGCAAAGCAAAAGTTTTGTTTGTTCAGGAAGATAATCCTAAATATTTCAATTTCAATCCACCTGGTATCAAATTAAAATAAACTAAGCGTGAACAATTACTAGAATTTTACAAAAAAAAAAAAAATAATGCAATAATAATGCTTCTACTCACCCAAACTAGGTGATTGATAATTAAAAATGAAACAGCAAAATAGATAACCGAAAGTTAATTCTTTAAAGAATAATGAGAAAAAAATAAACTAAAATATCTTCCTAAACAAAAATAATAATTGATCCTATATCTATAATGTGCACACTTCAATATATTAACAATTATCACAATAAGAATTCCTTGATTGGAAAAAGACAATTAATGCGAAATTTACAATATCAAAATGAATTACAAAATGGCAACAAAGATATACAAAAATACGTCTACTCACATCAATAGTCGAACAAGGAAGTCTTTAACAAAACTCTACAACTGTTTTTCTTACGAAAATCCCACTCTCAAAATCGTACAACGCAGTCGTATTACTATTCAACGACAATATTCAATAAAATTCGCATTAAACAACACAAGCAAACAATAGACAAATAAATGAATGGAATAAATTAAAAAAACTTAACATTAAATAAATTGAAATGAAACAATTAACTCATTAACTAAACTTATACAAAATAAACATCAAAATTTGTGAAAAATTCTCGGTAAACTGAATCAGCTGTTTTAAGCAAAGAAAACAACCAATAAATAACCAAAAATATGCAACTTTAAATACACTCCGCGAAATGCGTTGCCTAAACCACAGCAGTACGTCCAGTTTAGTGTAGTTTGTGATGAGGGGTCTAGGAGAAGTTTTGCAATGAAGCCGATTTGAAAAAAAATTATTAGAAAATTTATTGGATTTATTTAAAAATAATTATCTGCAAAATCCTACATGAGTCTCACAGATGATTGGTATGAATCGAATGGGCTTATTAGCATAAGCAAAGATATATTTTGCTACTTTAAAAAAAAAAATCAAGTTACCTTGGGCTAAAGTTAAACAAATGTTCAGAACTATAGTGAATAATCTGCATATAATTATATCTATTTTAATTTTACTGTTGTATAAAGTTAAGTATGTTTGTGCGATATTTAAAATATGAATATCTACAACAAAAGCATATACAAACTACGCCCCTCAATCGAAAGTTTGTAGCACAGTCATTTTTTACAAAAGTATAAATAACACCGTTGTTATTACAGATAGACATATAGTAACTTATATAAAGTGATGATATTTTTCTTCGTAGAATTTAAAAATGGAATAATATATAGGGTGTTAACATAGTAATCATGCTTTTCCTACTTTTGGAACACCTAGTATAGACAAAAATATGTTTGGGTTATTGACTTCTGAAAAACTTTTGTATAAAAGACTTCTTCCTAAAATCAAAAATGAACCTTTAATCAAAGATTCAGCCTTCGATGGGGCCACCTGTACATTAAGGCCGTTTTATACCTAGCTATTTATTGCGCAATTTATTGGCCAATTTAAAATTTTACGTGTATACAGGGTATTCCACGTAACTGGTTCATTAAAAGTTTATGATGTTCTATTATTTACTTATTTTATCTGTTCGATTGGAATTATAAATGTAAAACACCTTAACCAAAATATCACTTCCAAACATTTAAAGATAGGGCTACTTAGTCTGTTTAACAAATAGTCGTTCATATCTTAAAATCTATTAAAGATAGGTATAGGGAATGCTCATATGAAGTGATAGGGGATGATATTTACTTTCTAATTCCGAACTAAAATACAGGCTGTTCTATTTAAAAAAAAATGAGTTTTCTGCATTTGAAAATATGTCACTTTGTTCCTCAGTTTTGAACACCCTGTATGTTAGAATGTAAAGTGTGCTTACCGTTTCTTAGAGTAATATCTACATTCACAACATAGCAAATTTGGAGTCTCTACTTGCAGTATTAACCGAGATATTAATATCTCAAGGATGCAATGATTATGACTAAAAAAAAAGAAAAACTTAAATAACTCAAAAACGGTAACATGTAGCTATAGGAATAGCAAATGAAAACTGATGTATTTATAGATGTAGAATCCAAAAATGAATAAAAAATTATATTATTCTGTTTAAAATAACAAAGTTGACATCCATTCCGGTCAACGGAATGATATATTTTGGTTTAGGTATTTTTATTATAGTTCCAATCGAACAGATACTGATGCCAAAATCTCAAATATAAGCAAATAATAGAACATCATAAACTTTTAATGGACCAGTTACGTGGAATACCCTGTATAACACATATAAATAGCTAGATGTAAAACGGCCGTTAGAAAGACAAACATTTGATTGCATTTCATCGAAACTAAAATTTCGTATATCTGATCGCATTTTAAACTATCTTTTTTTCTCCTGCATATATTTAACCTTATCGCAAACATCCAAAGCAAAGTTTTAAAATACTGATTCGATCTTTCCATTTATAGATAAATAAACAAACGTCGCAAGATCGTATTATCAGCGCGGAAGATGCGATGAGGCAAGACATGTCGTCAAAATCATGGAGCGTCAGCCGTTGGCGCTACTCCCTACACCATCATTCGGGGGTTCCGCAGGATACCGACGGGGACCGATCCCGTGACGATCCATTAGCAAAACAAGAACAACATTACCTGTCCAATGCACCGATTGCGGCAGTCCCACTTGTATCGGGGTATGCGCCCCCACGTCGATTTTAGATACATCCGGTGTCCATGCCAGTGAATGCGTAGATTTCTGCTGTGATTTTTTCCTTTCGAATAATACTAATAATAATATTAATAATAATACTCAATATTGTACTTACTATAATAGACGTGATGATGGGTGCAGCTGTTCCCGATATATGAATAATGGATACTACAGCTGCTGTGGCTATGCAGATTTTACTAGTATAGGTTTATATAATATAATATCGACAACTTATTTATTCAATATGTGCCTATATTTTAAAAAGATTTTAATTCGTTGATAGTAGTAGGCGATCATTGCAATTTCCTGGCAGTTTTCCTGTTACTTTTGGGCTTCGTCTGTGGTAGTACGGAGGGATTCGCGAATGAGTTCGAGAAAACTGAACACTTCCTAGACGAGATCAATTTGGAGCAGAATATCGCGGCTGTTTTCAATAAGGTGGCTTATGGCAGCACGACTAAGCGTTCGATTCCTGATAACGCGTATCCCATTACGACTTTATCCACTCCATTACTGACAACCTATCGGTATTCAGACGGTTCAGATGAGTTCTATCGCGTCGATATTAAAAAACCCGATTATGACAGTCCAATGAGCCAAATCGAAGCGAATACGACCCTGGATACAATTTAGAGAAGGATCATGTGTTACCCACGACAGCTCCAGCCGCTGATATATTGAAAAATAACAATAACAAGAACTACGATAATCCAAATCGCTACAATAACGACAGGCTTAAACCGAATTTCGAGATGAAAATCGAGGGAGTGACAGAAGGCGTATTCCGCACCACTACAGGTTATAACGGCTTGAGGAACGTCCGACCGACTAAATCGATTTACAGCAAGGATGTTCCTAACTATGTTCCACCGAGTAGGGCCTTTTTTACGCCCCATTACCTCCAGAATACTTAAATCCTTTCGCAGACAAACCAACGCTGCGAGGTACCAATTCTGACGGTTTCGTGAATCGCAGGCCGATTCCCCCACCATCTTTGATGCCTAATAATGAGAAACGCATACCGGATTTACCCCCAAATAAAGTGATTAATATAGAAAAAGCTCCAGATAGGCCTCCAGGCCATAATCGCAGTGGTAATTCTAATAATAATAATAATAACGCGGGGATTCACACAAACAGCACCGAGTTCGATGTTGGGGCGAGGAATGAGAAAAAGAAGACTTTAAACACACCGTCGCAGAACATCAATTTGGATCGTTCTTTCTCGGATCTATATGGAAGAGGAAGGGTTAATGAGAGCACCTTCGAGTATGATAAAAGCTTCGTGCCTTCGATCACTAGGATTTTATCCGGCTCCAATGGAAGACACGATGATATTTCAGATAACTTTTGAGGACAGTCACAGCTACTCCGAACGTCCAAAGGGTGGATAATACTAAAGTTAAAGTGAAGCCATCGACGCAGGAAAGCACGCAGAAGAAGGATCACATCCCCGAGAGAAAAATCGAGGAGCCTAGTCAAAAAACATCTAGCGACAATCCCCCACCAGTTCTTAAGAAAGAAGTCGAACGCACGGAAAGCGTCACCATAAAAAAAGAGGTGCTGGAACGCATAAACAACAATCAAAACGAGTTGACCACCCAAACATCGGAATTCGTCAATTTACCCAACGTCAAAGAGAAAGATTTGAGTAACAACGTGACCAAAGCTAGTTCGAACGAAATTTGGGTGATCTGCTGGAACGTGCATGTCTATCTAGTGGTGCTATTATTCGTCATATTAGCTCTATTTTCGATCTATCAACTCATACGATACGAAAACGACCCGCACATGTTCTCGAAGAGTTATTTCCTCACCATACACCTGATGCTCACCGTCATCTGCGTCTTGAGGATATTCTATTTGATGTACGACCCTTATAACGTCGACCCAATCCTTCAATATCTTCTTGTACGACTTCTTGCACAACTTCCCACTGAGTTTATTGGCCACTACGTTCGCCGTTCTGATCCTGCTTTTTTATTAAAACGGACTTTGACTCATCTAAAAGTGAAGACCAGGCCGGTGTTTTTAGTGATGTTCGGCGTGGTGCACATGTTTCTCTGTTTCTGCTTGTCGATCTCTGAGACTTTGGGCCACTTCGAGCGAGCTAGTTTGATCGTGTGTAAACCGGTCTTCGTGTTATTGGCTTTAGCGTTGGGTGTTAGCTATTTGTACCTCTACAGGATAATCAAGAATGTGTTAGCGAAGAAAAGTCAGAATTTATCAGAGATTTGCACCCAAAATATCAGCTACGCTTCCCATATAACCATAGCGATTGCCTTGCTATTCGTTTTATTGGGATGCGTGCAACTCTACGCTTTATTCTTCATAAAAATCGATCGATTCTCAGGGAGATCAATCACCATTGGATTCTATGGGGGTTCGAATTATCTGTGCGGATTTTAGAGATCTCCATCATCTCCTTATTGGCCATAGTTGTTAGTTTAAAGATGTCGCAGCGGGAGAAGCAAACAGTTGGTTTTCCCTTGTTCCCCTGTGCGACTAGTGAATCCAGTTCCGATAATATGTACCCGAATAATTGCAACACCAATCCCAACGCCACTAATTATAGTCGATCCGAAATGATCTTAGATAACATCCCTACGGAAACAGTGGAAAGACCCAATCTCTGAAGAACGCTTTCCAGAACGATTCCTTCGATAAGAAGTCGACTTTGGAACGCTACCAAAGCGATGGTGAGCGTTTTGAAAGATTCGAGCGCCCAAAATGGGGTTCGGATCGATTCGATACCAGATCCAACTTGGAGCAGCCAACGGTGACGCAGGGGAACTTCGAAAGGAACCAGCAGAATTCCTCCAGAAGCGATAGGAATTCCGGCAGGAAAACGTACGATGCTGCGAAATACTACACGAAGCCTAAATACGACGTGGAGTACAATAATGATGACTACCAACAAGATTCCTTCACCAACGATCCAAGTAACGTGTATTCGGAGCCCCTAGATAACCAGCATCAATACGAGAGGACCAGACATGAGTTCGAACGATCAGATTTCGATAGGAGGTCGAAAAATTCGTCAAACACCTCTGGGAGACGCTCGACCACTGGTAGATCCAGGAAGAACCACCCCAGGCCGCATCTAGGGGTGCAAACGTTGCCCAATCACGATTTGAGGCACCAGGTCCCTGATACGATGCTGGTTGATGATCAGGGTTTTGTGAGATTTCGTCGTATGCAAGAGATGGAGCAAGTGGAGAAGCCCAAGAGACCGAAAAAGCACAATAATGACGTGAGCCATTATAGTGATGCCTAGCCTTTGATATCTCGGGGTTACACCGTGGTTTAGATTTTGGATGGATTTCGGGGGCCGTATTGAGACAAATTGACGGAAAAGCGAAAACACCAAACAAAGCGTTGAGAAGTTTGAGAAGAGTTTGTACATTTTGTAATGTAAAAATATGTTCGGCCATTATTTAAAAATGGATTATTAAGAAATATAAGGCCGAGAAGCAAACAAAAATGATACATTATTACACACTAAAACTGATTACTACAGGGAGTTTATCTATTGCAAAAAAATAAACAGAGAAGTGAATTAAAAAGCGGGGTTTCCCCATAAGAATAACTGTTTTTTTAGTATACACTAGGCTAAAAAGCAGAAAAAAAATTGTGTACATTTGCAAATTGTATATATTAATTGATAAGTTTTAAAAAAAAGTATATTTGTCGTAAATATATAAAGAGAAAAAAATGAGAAATAAGAATTTTAATTTCGTAATATTAAAAAAATCGGGGGGACTTGACAAAAGAAGACATGATGCATATGCACATTTTTACACTACACTAGACCATACGAAAAAAAAAAAAAGTTCTTGACATTATTACGCGATGATTTTAATTATTGTATATATTTGTTTTTTTTTTTTTTTTTTTTCTGTTATATACACCCTCCTGTATATAACAGAAGTTTTGTATATTGCGACTGATTGTAATATTGTAAGAATACATATATTGGTTCTTATTTTAGTGATACTTCGAAATACAATTAATTATATCATTATATATTATTATTATTATTATTATATATAAAAAAGAAAATAGTTGAAAGCGTTTTTACCGTCCTTTTCATAATGGTTGTTGGGTTTGTTCATTTTTGAAACGTTTGGAGACTGAGATAAATACGTGCAGGCTGCTTTAATTTTAATATTTTAGAATTTCAACTGTATACGACTAGTCTTTTTATTTTTTTTCTTTTTTTTTACATAGAAACAAATGCATTAAAGCAGATATTATGGCGTAATGGGGGGCAAAGTATAGATAATCTAACTTTATAACTTAGTAACTATGTTAATATTGTAACTACGATGCTGGTTAAATTATCAAAAATGTAGGTTGATTTTACGCCGATTACAATTGAAAATCGCGTTTACAAGATATAATAGATAACTTTGTTTTTTTTTATTTTTTATTTTTTTTATTTTTTTTTATTTTTTTTTATTATTTTTTTTTATTTAATGAACCACCCTGTATATTTTGTCACCAATTGATAGAAAATCAGTTTTTGCATGCAATAATAGTAGCCTTCATTTTACAACAAATCTCTGATAATCTCAACTCACTAGAGATATTTTGCTAAAAACCCCGTTCTTTTTAAACGACTCACTTTGAGATTTATCTGAGATTTTTACCTCCCCCCCCTTACCACTAGCGCACAACCTCGCAACAGTGTTGCCAACTTGGTGAATTTTCCACTAAATCTGGTGTATTGGAAGCACGTCTGGTGTACACAAATCATTTTCAGTGGCTAGTGAAAAGTTTTCGTGGATTTTCTTTAATTTTAGTAATCAATCTAGTGATAATTCATTGAACACGAAGACTAAAATACGTACTATATATAATAAAAGTACAAAGTAAAATAAATGAGGATATGATTGTGATTTTATGAAACACGGTTACAGTTATATAGTTGTACAGTGGAAAATCTCGTTTATTCGGATCAATTGGGACCAGTGCTGATTCAGGTTAACGAAAATCCGGATTACGCGGACACGGGTAAAAAAAATTAATAAAATAAGACAGTACCTACAGAAAAAATGAATTTTTTCGTAGATAAACAAATATACGCATAAAACAAACCGAACAATTATATTTTGAAACTCATTTTAAACAATAAGGACAAAACTATTTGATACAACGCCCATTTCTATAAAAAAAAAGATCGTCAAAATTTATCCGGGTTATCTGGAGATCCCGATTCACGGGTCCGACTTAACGAGGTTCCACTGTATATTGTAAATTATTAATATTTGACGACTACGTAATAAGTGTTGTATTAAGTTCATATATAATAGACAAAATAAAATGTAAAGTAATTCTCTCCCAATTCTAGTGATTTTCTGGTGGAATTATATTCCCGATGTAGTGAAATATGTCTTCTATTAATTGGCAACACTGCCCCTCGCAAGGGTGTGCAGTAGTGAGTGTAAAAACTCAGTTGGATGGAGGGGATACCAATAACAAGTATAACCTCGCTTTTTTCTATAACCCTCTATTTGTGTCAGTTTTTCGTTTGTCATTTGTAATTGGAAAGCAACTTGATTTTACATATTACGAAGTTGTTTGAGCTCTCTATGCCTGTTGCGTATAGTACAGGTTAATTTTGATATTAAAAGCAACTGTAAAACGAACAATTATTAAATTTTCTTTATGCATTATATCATACTTCTATAATGTACTCTTTTAATATGGACTATGAATTGAAAATTTGACGTTAACTTTGACTGCTTTAAGGATCTTTGACAATCTAAGCATAAACACGTCTTACCACGCCACACAGTGACTATTTACGAATTATAAAATATTGAGTACGATCAAACGATGTAATGCGTTCTTTTAGACGATATCATCTCAGATAAATATCAATTATCAATAGAAATTCAATTCTCTAGAGATAAATGAAGTGAGACGAGTTGTAAAAAAAAGAACGCTATTAATATTGTTATAATAGTATAACCTTAAAATGAAAAACAAAAGTACCACGACTCATATAATGAAAGATTCGATATTACAGCCAAGACTTTTATTGTTTGCCAACTTAAGATGTTTGTTTTAAAAGCCAGAGAGAGAAAATCTAAGAGTTTACAAAAATTTATTGATAACAATGACAAAAAAACAATAAATTATAATAAGTGTTCGACTACATTTCTATTTTCCGATATGCATTTCCTATACCGTTGCCGATCTATGGTACTCATTGTTTCTCTTACTGCATTTTGCAACTCTTGTATATTTGGATATCTTATTTATATTATCTTATTTTGGCTGTTATATCGAATCGATCATTATATTAGTCGTACCTCTTTCGTTTTTCATTTTAGGATCATACTATTATAACAATATTATGTGCAAAACCTAGTTTTCTATCAATTGGTGACAAAATATACAGGGTGATCCATTAAAAAAAAAATTCAATTGTTTGGTTTTCTGATTACACGATTGTAATCAGCGTAAAAGACCTTACATCTTTGAATATTTAACCAACATCGTAGCTGCATTTTTAACAAAGTTATCGTGATAGTACCCCGATAACTTAGAACAGCCTGTATGTTATTTGCTATGATATTTCGATAAAATTGTAGAAGTAAGTATAAACAGTACAATAATCTTTTATTTTAAATCTTTTCATCATTTGACTCATCGAATCTTTTTCATCCTTCTGGAGTTGTTATGCTGTGTTTCCAAACTCATCGTTTATCCCATTTTGTGGGGTTTTTAATGCTAAATCATTTATGGATTTGATCAAATTTCCTTTAATAAGAGATTTTAAAGTTAGGAGGAAATCCTTTATTTCTAAATATCTAGTGGATTTATTTAATTGTTGGTGTCTGCTAACTGGACTATAACATCGAATGAAGAAGCGTTGTCGGATTTCGTTTTAAGTCTGTGTTATCAACAAATTCGAGGGGAGTTAAAGAGTTAGCAAAAGCACAGTTTTCATTCAAGTTTACCTTTAACAGAAAAGGAAAAATTCTAGGTGAACTTGTGGAGAAAGTTATTAATATTACCCTTACAAGGAAAGGCATTTTGATAAAATTTTGGTAGAACATCGAAAAATATTTGACACGTATTTTATCAGCGTCTCCGTATTTGATTCTGGTGGGTGTAATCGGACCTCAAACTTTCCACGAAAAAATACATTTTTTGTAATATTTCAGAAACAGGAAGAGATATCAAAATGGGAAAGATCAAATCGTTAGGTTGAAAAAAGAACAGTGCTGTACCCACGGGCTGGTCAAGGGGTCAAAAAATAATAAATTGTTTCTCACCCCAGCTCTTGTATGTTATAGATTCAATTTTCCTTTTTTTAGTCTTTAAACTACATGAAAAAAAAGGTTACATATTGTTTTGGATTTTTTTCTAAATGTTCATTTCACGAAGTTATCGTCATTTCAATGTACGCCTACAGAAGACTATTTACCTTCATATTTTTGGGAATTAAATTTAATGTGGCATTGTATTTCAATTAAAAATCGTTTGTTATATTAAAATATAAACAATTAAACTAATACGTACAAATAATTATGCAAAAAAAAAATCATACGTTCGTCATCGCGTAAATATAACTTTTTCGCGTCTTGGCAAATCAATGTGTTTATGATTGCCAATGTATGTAACTGATTATAAATAAAATTTATCACTGCCATATAAAAGAGTGTTGTCAGCTCTCTAAACTGTGTAGTTCTATTTGTTACAGTTTGTTATCAAACACATATTGTTAAAGATAATTACGAAGTATCAAAATGGCCTTTTTTGTGCTGAATATATTGCCAGATACTTTATGATAATACACTTCAGCTAGCTGACTATACTCTTATATAGAGGCAGTAACCAATTTATTTTAAAGGTTTATTTATAATCATTTGCGTACATTGGCAATCATAAACACATTGATTTGCCAAGACGTGAAAAAGTAACTTATATTTACGAGGTGTTACTCACTCGTAAAGAACAAGATTACTTACCACGATTTTGGCTTAACTATTTGTACGTATCACTTTGCTTTTTCATATTTTTATATAATAGACGATTTTCAATTGAAATACAATGCCACATTAAATTTAATTCCCAAAAATATGAAGGTAAATAGTCTTCTGTAGGCGTACATTGAAATGACGATCACTTCGTGAAATGAACATTTTTAGAAAGAAATCCAAAAACACGTAACCAAATATGGGACGCTAATAAAAATGCGTGTCAAATATTTTTCGGTCTTGTCACATAAATGCTTGTCGAGAATTCAGTGTGGAACAAAGGAGATTCTTCTTGAATAATTTAAAAACATTTTTAAACCGTAACAAGTGATATATCAACCATGTTAGACTGCAACACGGACTTCATTTTAAAAATAAAAATAACAGGACTGTATTTAAAAAAAAAAAGATTGATGATTACTTTTCGAAAACGAAACGTCGTACTGAAAATCTGAATACGTCGTCTCGTTAAGCTTAAAAAATGGCAATTAAAAATAAATACGAAATAAATTCATAAATTTTCCTTGCTTCTATATTTCGAATTTTATCGAAAATTCATGCAAAAAACACATAGCACACTTCAATAATATTTAAAAATAACCCCCGCTTTGACTTATTCGTTAACCTAAATCGATTGATGTTTCAAAAATGAAGAAACGAAACATGTTTTTTATTAAAAAAAACAACTTAGTACTATTATGCGTAAATTAGACTATTTTTAAACTCTGTATCTTTCATCTCGTATATCTGTACATAAATATCGAATGAATCTGCCATTTCTAATGATAAAAACTTGCCAATTACTCGACTAAAACCGTAATTTAAAAAAACAAAAGATGCATTTTTTATTTTCAGTTCAGTTGGGTTCTATATATATTTTTTTTCTTTTTACTTTTTTTCTATATATGTAACGCAGTATTATTTTGTTTTTAATCGACTTTTCAGTATTTATTATATCTTTTACGATATAAATATTATTATTATATAAATATATTTCGTTATGTTATTTTTTTAAACTTAAGTCCATTTTTTTATAATATACATACTATATATTTTTTTTTTAATTTACATGTTGCTGAAATTTTATTTTCTTTCTCTCTCTTTTTTTTATCTTCTCGCAAATCAATTCGTGTCCTTTTTTTCACTCAAAATTCTTCAAAAAAAAACCTAAATTTGGCCGCTTACAAAATATCCAAAAATGACGTAAACTTGACTTGAAACTTTATCATTCAACAATAGTGAAGATATATACCAGAGGTGTTCAAAATGGAATATTTTAGTTTAATAGAATATTAGATATTGTTTTTAATTGATACGTTTGGGATTTTTTTTTTTTGTTAAGCCATCTCCAATCTAATAATATTTTTTTTTCTTTTTTTTTAGTTTTATAATTATAATTTTTTTATTTTGGACAGGCTGCTCCATTTTGGCAACCTTGCCCAGATATCTCAGTTGTTAATTAGGGATAGAGAATTTTAATAGATCCATAACTGAAAAACTGTTGCACATCAGAAAAGAGAAAAAATAACTGACTGCGTCACTGGATTTTATGTAAAAACTGGATTAATTACCATTTTTAACAATTTCGCTAATTTCTACAACAACTAAGATACTAGGGATGTCATTTCATCATGTATATCAAAAACTAAGTCGGCTAGAAAAAGTTTATTTGCTGCATCTTTTGTCGCACAAAAAAATAGGACATTCGCCCGAAAAGCACCTCGCTATCTATCTCTTAATAACTGAGATACCCTACGCCGAAATGACCAAAATGGGCAGCCTAAATGACACAAATTTAATTTAATTTTTGAACACCCTGTATATTTATAATGTTCAACGCAATCTCTTGCATTTTTGCGGTATAAATTTTTGATTTTGAACGCAATCCCATCCAAATAATCGTCTAAAAAAATGAAAATATCGAATGCGTATTTCGATTTTGTATAAATTTAGTTAAATCTCTTACCAGGAAAGGCACACCCAAGTCGTTCTCTCCGATTTTGATAAAATTTAGAAGGACTGTAGAACACCGAAAAATATTTGACACGTATTTTTTTTTAGTGTCCCATATTTGATTCTAGGGGGTGTCATGGGCGCTTAATGTTTCCCCTAAAAACACATTTTTAGCAATATTTCAAAAAACGAGAAGAGAAATCAAGATTCTCTGCATATTTCTGGAATTAAATTTTTTTATTATTATTAAAAATCGTTTCTTTTATTAAAATATAAAAAAGTAAAGTGATACATACAAATAGTTATGCTAAAAAAAAAGGTTCATGCGTTATTGATCATAAATTACTTTTTCACGTCTCGGCAAATCAATGTGTTTATGATTGCCAGTGTATGCAATAATTGAAATGTATTATCACAAAGTGTCAGGAATAAGATCAGAGAGATCGATTTGGGTAGGCTTTCCTCGTTAGAGTTGCTTTGATATTTATTATTTAACTTAAAAAACCACGACATTCCATATTTGATAGGCTACTAAATATAATAAATAAATAAACTTTTATTTTAACAACGACGACACTTGGTACAAAATATTTAAGGGTATAAAACCATATTTTTCTCTTTTTATTTCAATTAAAATTTGCCTTAGATATGTAACTCAATTATAAACATGACAAAAACACGACAAAATACATAGTCAATTAAGGGAAATTTTAAATAAAATATGTAAAGAAAAAAAATGTGGCGTTAATACCAAATCTATTTTTAATTCTCATTGATCGCCCCCCCTTTCACCTCCATTTTTCCTCTAGGGTTATTTGTTCCTCTCTAAAAAAAAACTGCCAGGCGTACTTATTTAGAATTTATTTTTTATTTACTCCAGTTATTATTATCATTTTATAACCTAAATAATTCTTAAAACGGATACACAACATATTAAATGATATATTTATTATATATATTTTTTATTTTTGCCAGTAAAACCTATTCAATCTGATCGTAAAATATTCTCTATGTAATTATTCTCGTATACGTAGCATAGAAGAACAACTTGTAAAACAATAATTATTGACGATATTATTACTATTGATTTGTGTGTTAATTTTCTGTCCGTATTTTTATTACAAAAATACGATATAAGACTGTCTAGAACTGACTCAATAACACGGGTTTTTTTTCTAACAACAAGAACAAACGTAGGGTAATTATTGTTATATATTTCAGTGCGTAAATAAAGAATTAATAATTAAAAATATATAACGTAAATGAAACGGGTTAATGGCGAGCCAGTTTTACACATTCATATTTCGTAACTGCAAGAAACGTGAACAAAAAAAAAAAATCTGAAATTGTATAAATAATTGTAAAATATAAGCAAGTGAATATGTACACTCTTTGTTTTATTATTTTTTTTTAACCCCTCTTGACGATTACAGATTCTAAAAAAACGCTGCTTTCTAACGCAAATATTTTGATTTTTTTTTTTTTATTTTAAATTTAGCGCTCATAATTTATGTAATAACTAACAAATAATATTCGCAGTTGGTAATAGTGAACTAGGAAAGTTCGAAGTTCTGTTTTTGTGGTTTTATTTATTCTAAAACAACTAAATTTTATATAAAAACTGTTTGAAAATATGACTATTTATTTCTTAAAACTAAATTGTTTGAAATTAATTATTTTTTTTTAACAAGTGGCTCGTTATCATTCAAAACAGCTTTTAGAACCAATCAGAACAGCTTTTAGTCTCTGGGATCTCTGATTGGTTCTCCAATTGCGTGCTCAAACAGATTTTCAGTTTTGCTATGTTGTTTTGACTACCATTTCAGAGATGGCACAACAAACAAAAATTTTTGATTGAAATTGTCTCATTTTAAAGTAGTTTTTAATTTTAAATGTTCTCTTTTAAAATAAAATAAGATAAACATTAACATAAAATTACAGTAACAAATTATGATTTTATATTAATTAACTCGGCAAATATTTATTTTCTTGAATCAATGTAAATTATTGAGGATTATATCATTGCGATCTTTTGTTGACATACATATTATATGGAGGTGTAACTAACAGTTGAACTTGACAGTTGTCAGTTCTTGATCATATGACCAAGTTAACCTTGCTTTTTCCACATATTTACCAATATCATTTTAGTTCTTTCTTCAATTCATGTTTAGTGTTTTGGAAAAAAAAAAACTGGAAATTCCCTGCATGAATAAGAAATCTCATTTTGAATGATAAATAAACGATGCGAAATAGAAAAAAATACTGTAAAAACGCATGTTCATCACTGTTGTATTGAATAAATTCAAACTTATCAAACGTCATTCTAGTATTATATATTATTATATTAAATGATGCATTCATTAGTCTAATGTTATATTTAAATTATTGTTGAAATATTCCACTTGAGCCTAATATTATAAAATTTTATACTATTTAGAAATAATATATAAATCAAGATCACATACAATATTTATTAATTTTTATTTCTTAAAAAAATATTCTTAACGAAATAGTTTTGCGAGAATATGAAAGATGTCGCCTCTTTCCATACCAGTATCACTACTGCATTATAGATGGCGCTATAATCCTTAAATACAAAATTAATTGTTTAATTAATATTTTGGGATGTAAAATATTGATTGAATTGTCCCCATTGCAATTTTTTTTCATTAATTTTAATTTGTATTTTCTTAAAAAATGAATAAAATAAATAGTATCCACAAATTTAACCTAAAATTAAAACCATTACTATCAGTTTGTATTTAAATAATAATGTAAATATTCCACCTGTATCATAATTAAATTTTATATTATTTAGAACTATAATATAAAGAAAATATTAGATGCAATAAATAATTTAAAAACAAATCCTTTTATTTAGTTACTTTTACCACTTTTTAATTAATGGCGTGCACCTCTTAAATAATTTTTGTATAATAGCTTTATTGCTTTAGAGGTGGCGCTCTAATCATTAAATGCAAAATTATAATCAAGAAATATTTTGAGAATGCAATTCTATAAAATCGTTTAAGAAATATATCAAATCACACTTACAATTCAATAATTTTATTTTTAAATGATTAAATATACATACCTTCGTGAGTTTCTTATAAAAATTCAATTGGACAATTTGATATCGTGCCTTATTTGGCTGTTTTATTTTTATTATTATTAACTCCTATATCACCCCTTTGTTCACACACACTACAATTTAGTACATCTTTTTTTTTGATATTGAACAAAATTAGCTTTTAATATTAAATTTAGCGCCAATATCACTTCGACATCTTAGGTTTGTTCGTTGGTGCTACACTTTCTACACTGGCTTGTGATTAAAATAAGATAGAAGATTTACTCTGTAGGTACCTAAGAATGATAAAATATGCACCAGTGTTATTGGTGTAACACCAACGAACAAACCTCTTATATGATGGCGCAAGCGTCTTTTCAATCAGTAATAAAGAAGTGTACAATGAAATTTTCCTAGATTTTGGTGGCATTCCCCAGATTTTGGTGGCATTCCCCCATCAACTTCGTTGTGATATGATAGATGTTAGGTTAATAATGTTAATTTGTTAGTTTTCGTAGGATCTTTAGCATTTAAAATTATTTCCGTCGTTTATCGTTCGCCAAAAATACAACAAAATATATAATAAATACCATGGCTGTGTTACCACCAGATCCAGTGTTTATCCTAAAAGGTGATATGAGCTACATCCACAGTCTCAGCTTCTTGAGCTGCGAGAAAGACCACACTTCCACATTACTAGTCGCTACCGAAACCGGCTTCGTACATTTATGGGATTTAGAGGTAGAATATCGATAGAAAAGAAAATTGAGATTGAGGTTATGTCCTTATCCTTTGTTACAGACGAATCGCATGAAATACAAACAGAATATGGGGGAATCATTACAAGCGATACACAGCATCGACCAAAGCATCTTAACGCAAGAAAAATCCGGCATCATCAAGTTGTGGAACATCTGCGAATCTCACTATGAAAGTATGAAAGGTTACGAATGCTACGGCGGCTATTGTAAGTGTTTGTTCTTAAATGAAAGCTTCGTCGTGCCTCAACAAGGGAGTAAATTAGATATCGTCGACTTGAATATGCAAAAAATCGCGGAAATCACCGCTCCTGATGAGAATCTGGGTAATTGTATGTGTCTAGAGACGGCCCTGTCATTAATAACATAACCTACATCTTGGCCGGCTACGAGACGGGAGATGTGATTTTGTACGATCTAAGAACGAATAAATCTTGCGGAAGGATAAAATTAAAACCGTGCATCGTTTCGTTATCTTATGATCGGTTACAAATCGCGGCTCGCGGGAAATTCTTCGAATACTTTAGAATTATTCACGATCAATAAGGAGTTGAACATAACCTTAAAATGCGAGATCAATATTACGAACGAAGGTTGTAACGTTGTTAAGATAAGGCCGGATAGGAAGATTTTCGTGAGCGGCGGTTGGGATGGAAAATTGCGTTTATTCTCCTGGAAAAGTTTGCGCGTACTCGTAGTTTTGAACGAGCACAAAAAAGCGGTGACAGACGTACAATTTTCGCCATCTCCCGTCAATTATTGGAAAGCGAATATAATGGCGGCTAGTGGGGGTGATGGATGCATTTCGCTGTGGAATTTGTACAATTAAAATGTCGCTTTCTATTTCGATATTTTGAATAATATTGTTTATTATTGTATGGATGTGAGAATGATTGTTATTTATAATAATGTAAGAAGGAGATGCTTTAAGGATGTATGATGTTAATAAAAAGAAGTCACCAAAAAAGAAAATGTACAAAAAATGAAATATTTATTTATATAGAAACGATATTTTTGCACTCCGTTGAATAAAAATCTATTTCTGTGTTATTTTCCTTTAAAATGTCTTTTTTCAAATGCGAATAAATGTGAACGTGTGTACGTGAACTCTCTTTTGTTAATTTGTTTTTTATTTCGTTCGTACTTTTCTGTCAACTTTGTTTTAGTATTTTTTTAAGGATGTAAGAAAAGAGAATTTTGTAAAGTTTATATTAATATTATTATAATTACTACTACATTGAAAAAGAGAGAAATAATAAAAATAGATTGTTATATTTTCTGTGTTGTTATTTATTTTAAAATATGTATTTGAATTTTGTGAAAAAAAAAGAAAATTGGAATATTTAATATTACAGGCAATTCATTTAAATTTATTTTTTAAAACGAAATTTCGAATATGTGCATGCTTTTCATAGAATTTTTCTTTTTCCCGATAGATAGGGATCGGTTTGCTAATAATTTAAATGTCGATTAATAGATGGCGCTATTTTTTTTTTTTTATTTAAATAAACTATTGAGAAATTAATTTTATGTATACACACAGTTATTTTCAAGGATTTTCTTCCCTTCCATACTAATTTTGTTTTCATATAACAAGAAGCTCAGCATAAAATTGCGGTAAGTATGGTAATTGAGATATTTTTTTGTGATTATTTATAATACATTGTATCGCATTATTGAATATAATATATATTAAAGCTGGATTTAATTAGAACTACCATCCCAGTGAACCAAAATTCAATCTTTCCCGCAATTATTTTAGTAACTTCAACATTAAAGCATAAAATTGCCCACGATTTTGTATTAGATTAATATTTAGTTATTTGAATACCTTTAAATTGAAGTTATTGAATATAATTGCGGGAAATTTGAATTTGGTTGACTGGGAATTTAATAAATGAGAAGCCATAAAAAAGTAATGAACACTACAAACAATCTGAGGATGAGTTTCAGTTTAATAATAGATGCAGTTTTGAATTTTATACACAAAAGTAAACATTACAAATATTCAGACATACTAGTATATTATAACATCAGTTTTTCTTCCAAAAAACATGGGGAAAATATGATTTTTATCTAGAATTTATATCCCTTAAGTCTAACACTTTTCCTGTCGACAACATTTAAAAATTCTGCAATTATTTTGAGTAATAGATGCAGTTTTGAATTTTATTTTACACAAAGTAAACATTTAACAATATTCAGACATACACTATATATTATACATCATTTTTTTCTTCCAAAAAACATGGGGAAAATATGATTTTTATTCTAGAATTTATATCCCTTAAGTCTAACACTTTTCCTGTCGACAATATTTAAAAATTCTACAATTATTTTGAGTAATAGATGCAGTTTTGAATTTTATACACAAAAGTAAACATTACAAATATTCAGACATACTAGTATATTACAACATCAGTTTTTCTTCCAAAAAACATGGGAAAATATATTTTATCTATGAATTTATATCCTTAGTCTAACACTTTCCTGGTCGACAATATTTAAAAATTCTGCAATTATTTTGAGTAATTTTACGGAAACTTAAATTTGGATTGTTAATAATCAACACCCTCTCCCTATCATCAGCAAATCAAAACAAAAAATCGTAAATGGATGACAAGCAACATCTCGTGTATACAGATGTAAGATGACTTACTTTTGGCTTTTTGTGGTTTGCTAGTATATTTAATCTCGATGAAATAGCGAAAACAGTGATTAAAACTCTTGCAAATTTATAAAATTTAAAGCAGTGTGCTAAAATCATTTAGAAACGCCATCTGTATGATGTGAGCAGAACTAGAAGTGAATAATAGTGTTAGAGCCATCTATACAATAATAGTTGTGGCTAAAGCTTTCATTGTACGTTCACTATTGTTTGGAAGATGGCGACACATGTTTAATTATTATCTTATTTACAGGTTTCTGTGTTGTAAAATTTAAAGCAGTGTGCTAAAATCATTTAGAGATGCCGGATAAGATAAGGCCGGATAGGAAGATTTGTCGTGGGCGGCGGTTGGGATGGAAAATTGCGGTTATTCTCTTGGAAAAGTTTGCGCGTACTCGTAGTTTTGAACGAGCACAAAAAAGCGGTGACAGACGTACAATTTTCGCCATCTCCCGTCAATTATTGGAAAGCGAATATAATGGCGGCTAGCGGGGGCGATGGATGCATTTCGCTGTGGAATTTGTACAATTAAAATGTCGCTTTCTATTTCGATATTTTGAATAATATTGTTTATTATTGTATGGATGTGAGAATGCTTGTTATTTATAATAATGTAAGGATATGCTTTAAGAATGTATTGATAATAAAAAGAAGCCACCCAAAAAGAAAATGTCCAAAAAATGAAAATATTTATTTATATAGAAACGATATTTTTGCACTCCGTTGAATAAAAATCTATTTCTGTGTTATTTTCCTTTAAAATGTCTTTTTTCAAATGCGAATAAATGTGAACATGTGTACGTGAACTCTCTTTTGTTAATTTGTTTTTTATTTCGTTCGTACTTTTCTGTCAACTTTGTTTTAGTATTTTTTAAGGATGTAAGAAAAGAAAATTTTGTAAAGTTTATATTAATATTATTATAATTACTACTACATTGAAAAAGAGAGAAATAATAAAAATAGATTGTTATATTTTCTGTGTTGTTATTTATTTTAAAATATGTATTTGAATTTTGTGAAAAAAAAAGATTGGAATATTTAATATTACAGGCAATTCATCTAAATTTATTTTTCAAAGCGGAATTTCGAATATGTACATGCTTTCATAGAATTTTTCTTTTTCCTGACTAAGAGATCGTTTTGCTAATAATTTAAATGACGATTAATAGATGGCGCTGTTTTTTTTTAAAATATAAATAAATTAAACTATTGAGAAATTAATTTTATGTATACACAAAGTTATTTTCAAGGCTTTTCTTCCTTTCCACACTAATTTTGTCTTCATATAACAAGAAGCTCAGCACAAAATTGCGGTAAACATGATAATTGAGATATTTTTTTGTCATTATTTATAATACATTGTATCGCATTATTGAATATAACATATATTAAAGATGGATTTAATTAGAACTACCAACCCAGTGAACCAAATTCAAATTTCCCGCAATTATTTTAAGTAACTTCAACATTAAAGCATAAAATTGCCCACGATTTTGTATTAGATTAATATTTAGTTATTTGAATACCTTTAAATTGAAGTTATTGAATATAATTGCGGAAATTTGAATTTGGTTGACTGGGAATTTAATAAATGAGAAGCCATAAAAAAGTAATGAACACTACAAACAATCTTAGGATGAGTTTCAGTTTAATAATAGATGCAGTTTTGAATTTTATACACAAAAGTAAACAGTACAAATATTCAGACATACTAGTATATAATAACGTCAGTTTTTCTTCCAAAAAACATGGAGAATATATGATTTTTATCTAGAATTTATATCCCTTAAGTCTAACACTTTTCCTGTCGACAATATTTAAAAATTCTGCAATTATTTTGAGTAATTTTACGGAAACTTAAATTTGGATTGTTAATAATCAACACCCTCTCCCTATCATCAGCAAATCAAAACAAAAAATCGTAAATGGATGACAAGCAACATCTCATGTATACAGATGTAAGATGACTTACTTTTGGCTTTTTGTGGTTTGCTAGTATATTTAATCTCGATAAAATAGCGAAAACAGTGATTAAAACGCTTGCAAATTTATAAAATTTAAAGCAGTGTGCTAAAATCATTTAGAAGCGCCATCTGTATAATGTGAGCAGAACTGGAAGTGAATAATAGTGTTAGAGCCATCTAAACAATTATAGTTGTGGCTAAAGCTTTCATTGTATGTTTACTATTGTTTGGAAGATGGCGACACATGTTTAATTATTATCTTATTTACAGGTTTCTGTGTTGTAAAATTTAAAGCAGTGTGCAAAAATCATTTAGAGATGCCGGATAGGAAGATTTTCGTGAGCGGCGGTTGGGATGGAAAATTGCGTTTATTCTCCTGGAAAAGTTTGCGCGTACTCGTAGTTTTGAACGAGCACAAAAAAGCGGTGACAGACGTACAATTTTCGCCATCTCCCGTCAATTATTGGAAAGCGAATATAATGGTGACTAGCGGAAGTGATGGATGCATTTCGCTGTGGAATTTGTACAATTAAAATGTCGCTTTCTATTTCGATATTTTGAGTAATATTGCTTATTGTATGGATGTGAGAGTGATGGTTATTTATAATAATGTAAGAAGGAGATGCTTTAAGAATGTATTGATAATAAAAAGAAGCCATCAAAAAAGAAAATGTACAAAAAATGAAAATATTTATTTATACAAAAACGATATTTTTGCACTCCGTTGAGTAGGTGCCATCTGTATGATGTGAGCAGAACTAGAAGTGAATAATAGTGTAAGAGCCATCTATACAATAATAGTTGTGGCTGAAGCTTTCATTGTATGTTTACTATTGTTTGAAAGATGGCGACACATGTTTAATTATTATCTTATTTACAGGTTTCTGTAAATTAATATTTAGTGATTGTTTCCTAGGTGTCGCACTATGCTCATTCTATAATTTAAAATTATAAATCAAATAATAAATGCCTGTTAATTTATATTTTAATATAATTATTTAAAAAGTTACTGGAATTATAGAATGAAACATTAACTTTAAAACTTATTTAGTAGAGAAAACATATTTATATAAAATTTAGTAAATAACAGAACACATTTTGTGAAAATCATCATTTATTTATAATATTTACATTGTCATTCATCAAAAATTACGATTTATATATAAAAAAAGGACAAAATAAAAAAAAACGAGATATTTATTATATAAATAACTAAAACAATCATTGTCAATTATAATATAAATTCACGTTTACTAATTATAATAATAATAATAAGAAGAAGAAAAAGATCGATATAATGATATGAACGAAGATGATTTTTAAATTATTTAAAATTAATAATTTAATTTTACATATACTGAAATAATAAAAAAATGAAGAAAAAATAAACTATCATACACAGAATTAATTAATTAAATAATTGTTAAATAAAACCTAATATATCGAGTGAAAATTAACGAAAACAACTCTCTCACAAGGTACAAAATATTAAATTTAATTTATACGAAGTGTGTGGAATTAGTAAGTCCTTCATTTTTACAATTATTCGTAAGTTATTAGTATTTATATCCATATCAATTGTAATTATTTATAATTATAATAATAAAAATTAGTAATGATAATGATAATATTATGGTAAATTAATATTAAAAAAAAAAAATTAAACAAAAATCACAGAAAAAAAAGCTTATTTTCGAGAGTAACTTGTTTCTTTGAAAGTCCTCGACTTCCTACGTCATCACATTTACCGAAGAAATTCCTGTTGTATAGTTTGAAGTTAGTTGTTTTAAATCTCGTATTTGTGGAGAAGAAACAAGACACTTTTGAACACTTTGTAAAAGGATAGTTTTGTTAATAATGTCTTATTTTGTATGTAGTTTGTTCAAAAATTAAATACGTATAAATGAAAAATGTGAAGAGATCTTATTTTACGATCTATTAAAGTTTTAATTTGATTCGATTTACAGCCATAGATTTAAATATAATTCTCGTGCGGCTAACACAGTCTTTGATAATTGAAAAATAATATATTATATCGCATAAAAAAAAGTTCTTTCAATTTTAATATAAAAAAAGTGTATTTTTTTTTTAATTTTTTCATGTTTTCACCTACGGAAGCTTTGAAGAACATCGAAGATGGAATCGGATTTATTCTGGGTGATACAAAAATTACTTCTTTGTGATTCTAAAAACCTTTAATTGACTTTCTTTTTATGTACTTTCATAAAAAGGTGTAATTTGTGTTATCTGTTCCGATATTTACGTAATTATAAAGACAAAAACGAAATTTAACGCAGTGTTTTCATATAAATTTCCTGTTTAAAGAAAAAAAAATTGAAGAAACGTCTGTTTTATTTTAATTTTTTTTTCTTTTTTTTTTTGAAATAAACTAGATAATACGACAAATTATTATTTATATTATCATGAATTTATATACACAGTACGTATCATAATTAATGATATTTTATTTTGTGTTTACGTTCTCATTCGTATAGTCGTCTTCTTGTTTTCTCATTACTAAATCAATTAAAAATAATTCGACTCGAGCCTCAACGGGATGTCAAATCGAGCACGAAAGCACACAGACGAGGATCCTGAATCGATGGAATCTTGAAGAAGTTTACGTTCTTAATGATAAAAAGATTTTTGTTCGTCTCTGACAATCGATACCGATGTTGCATCTCAATAGAATGTCTGTCTTCGATAGATTTTTTTTTTTTAACGGGTTTTAAATCACTTTAAATTAAAAATATTTTTTTTGGTTCTTATTTACTTTAGTTTTTTTTTTTTCTTATTATTTAAAATTCATGTTCGTTTATTTAATTTATTATTATTATTTTTTTTTTAAGTATAACTATCACACCTCCATGTGTTTCACCGTTGCTAGAGATTTAAACGGTTCGGACCACATTCTTCTTAAATCGCCCTGGAAGTGAAAGAAATTGTGTTAACGTAATGTAAAATATAAAAAAAATAATAATGAAATGAATAATTTTTTAAATTAAATGAGCATTTAAAATAGGATGGTCACAGATCTTTTTTAAAATGAAAAATATACGTTTATCATTAATAAAAAGAAAAATGGTATTTAAATCATTTTTTAAAACACCTTGAAGGGGGTAAATTACATAAAATTAATATTAAATAGGGGGCAACTTTTCATGTATCTGCAATTCCAAATTAATTAACTTTTAGCTAGCTATATAAATAAAAATAAAGTTATCCCTTTTGAATCATAAAAATATGCTGTTTGATATTTCAAGTTTTTTTTTTTTTTATAAAATTCAAAATATATATATTTTTAGATTCACTTTTTTTTTAATTTTTTGATTTTAAGCATTTTTTTATGATATCAATATAATAATAAAATATAAAAACAAAAAGAAAAGGAATTTTAAGTGAGAAGGGGAGAGATATAAGATTTCGTTTAAAACTAAAAAATATTTTCAAATTATTAACCTAATTTTGTTATTTATTTATATTTTTTCTTGCAGATTTTACTTTTTTAGCTTTCGTATTTATTTAATGCAAAAGTAAAATATGAAAAAATTTTAATACTTTTCCTATATTAAATCTTTCTGAATTATGATTCAAATAAGATGACAGAAACCAAAAAAAAAGAAGAATTTTAAGTAGAATCGGGTAAGATATATGATTTTTTAAATAAATATTTTAAAATTTTTGAAATATATATATACATTTTATCATAAAAAATAGTATTTAAATCAATTTTTAAGGCACCTTGAAGGGGGTAAATTCAATAAAAAAAAATAATAAATAAGGTGTAAGTTTTTATATATCTATAATTAATTCATTTTTCTTTTTTATATAAAAAAAATAAATTTTAAATACAGAATACAAAATTTTCGTTTAATCACAAAAAATGCAAAAAGTAATTTTTAATAAAATCCAAAACATTTTTTTAATTTTTTTTTAATTTTTTGATTTTAGGCATTTTATTTTTTGCACTTCTTTATATCAATAACATATTAATAAAAGAATAAAAAAAAATTTTTGTTAGTAACTCTTCACGAATTACAATCTGAAATAAGTATTTAAGTTAAAAACTAAAATAAAAAATAAAAAAAAGAATTTCAAGTGAGATGGGGAGAGATATAAGATCTTTTTTAAAAATAAAAAAACAGTGCTATGTATTTATATTATTTTTATATTACATTTTTTTAGTTTTTTTTTTGATACATGGTTATTTTTTATTTTGGAGATTTTACTTTTTTATCTTTCGGATTTATTTAATGCAATAGTAAAATATGAAAAAAAAATATATTTCTCGTATATTAAATTTTGAATAGCAAAAACTAAATAAAAAAAAAAGAATTTTAACTAGAGTGGGAAGAGATTATATGATTTTTTTCTAAACAACAAATATTTTCAAATTTTTCACATTATTAAACTAATTTTATTTTTTTTTAACAGGGGTACCACAAAAAAAAAAAAAAAAACAATTAGTAAAAATGTTTTTTTTTTATTTATATTAATTTCATTACATATTTTTTAGTTTTTTTTTTATTCCCAGCATTTTATTTCCGAGTAATAGTGAAATATAAAAAATAAACAATACAAATTTTAATTACTTTTTTTTTTTTACTGAAGCAAATACAACGACCAACCATTTTTAAGGGGAGACGAGTGATTCAAAACAAGATCATATACTACCCCCACTCAGCGTTCGATTTTATAAAATTTAATAATTTATTTTATATTTACATGCATGAATATATCTTTTTAAATATTATTCGGTTCCAACATTTTGTCTTTTACATAATTCATATCAAATTAAAATAAAGAAATAAAAAAAAATAATATTTTTCCTAAACCTATGAATTCGTTCTGAATTACAATCTAAAATAAGTTAATAAAAAGTAAAATAAAAAATTACGCAAAAAGTATTTTACAATATTTTTCAAGGCTAAAAAATAGTAGTATTTTTAATTTCCCAAATTATCAACCTAACTAAAATTTGTTAACCCTTAATTTTTTTTTAATCAATTATATGTTTTTCATTTTCTTTTTTAATTTTAAATATTTTATTTATACGATTTTTATATTAATTGAAAATATAATGCAAAATTTATGTACTTAAAATACCTCAAATAATATATTTTTACTTAAAACAATTTTAAATATTTTTTTATGCACTGCAAAAATTCTAATATTCAATTTACAATCGATATAAAAAATTACAAATCAAACAATATGAACTTTATAATTTTTTGTAAATCAAAAATAAGACCCCTTATATTGTAATGAAAAATTACTGTATTTATTTATTTTCAGCAATACGTAAAAAAAATAAGTAATCTCAACAATAAAAAGCATTAATCAAAAAACAAAAAAAAAACAACTGAAATAAACTATTTTGAACCATATTTTCGAAGAATCTCAACAAATATTTACAAAATCAATCTATTCAATATACAATCAAGTTAAAAAATATATTTAGTTAAAACGTACAATTTAACAACATTTTCATGTTAAATAACAATTTACACAAAACAAAAAAGTGTTAAATTTAAAGTAAAAACAAAATATCACACACTCACCTTTAAATAAGCCATTGTCAACAGAGGTAACAACGTAAACGGCACCAGATACAGCAAGGCAGGTTGCGCAGCCTTGAACACCTCAGAACTGACAGTTGCCGTCAACAATCCCAAAAAATATCCGAGCAGGGAACAATGAAAGTAAGTCAGTCGAGAGCCCGCAAGACCTTGCGACTTTTTATATGCATCGTATCTCAGCACGAAGCACAGTAACAGTCCTGGCATGACGATATCTCCCAATCCTGCAAAATTTGACAGAAACAGTGGCGTGCTTTTGGGGGGGTTTATAGAAATAAAAGTTATTTTATTATTAAAAAAGGAGAAATAAGATTGTGTACCTAACATACTGAAGTGACCAGAGTTGTGTATGCTGGGAAACACTAATTTGCCTGGTAAACTTAATTTAGGGGCTTCTTTGGCCACACCTCCGAGGTGGAGTTTCCTAGCTACCAATCCGACTGGGTTATCAGCTGGTCTTGTCGCTACCTGATGTTGGAAAAGAATAAGTCTGTTTGTAAATGTTAAATCAATTTTTGTAATTATTAATTTATTTAAATTGATTGCGAATATTTGGACAATTTATCTTAAAAATTATAAGCAAAATGTTGGAAATTATAGGAACTATAACATAAAAATGAACCACAAATACAACATTGTCCTCAAATGCTGTTTTTATTATTTTTATTCATGTATTTTTCCTTGATTTCGACGCTATTAGTATTTTATGTTTGGCCCACATCGGCGCTAAAAATCTTCAATGATTTTCAAACTAAACACCAATTTAAGTGCCACCAGTAGTGAAAAAATCTATACAAACTAAAACTCAAAACTTACCTTCACCATAACGTTAGTGCTGAATATATACGAGGAGAAAAACACCCAAAAGACATCGTATATCAACAGCCCGGTTAGCAAAAGTGTCGACACCTTCAAACTGGGTAGTCTCACAAAGGCGATGAATGCGACGCACAATCCCATACCCATCGCATCCATCAAAAGCCAGTGCCCTAAAAAAAATCGCATCGTTCATTGCTGTCGAACATCAAAAACCTCGGCATCACTACCTGTCAACACCCAAATGCACACTATAAATACTGAGAGGGAAAACGATAATAATTCGGCTCCGGTGAAACGACCACACATGCCGAATGAGATTTTGTTGCCATCGGAACATGGCCTTATTATATATTGACACATCGGAAGCAGTAAAAAAGCTAGAGCTACCGTCGCAATAACTAAAATCGATATTTTATAATATTACCCTACATTTTTGAATTTAAAGAAGTGAATACTAATGTTCATTGGACCAATCGATTTAAAAATCAACCTAAATGGTATATACACATGTTTTTTCTGCAACAATTACAGTTATTAAGAAAGAAAAACAACATAACCTCAATATGCATACTAAATCTAAATGTCAATTTGACAAATGATGAGGAAAATGCATGATTGAATCATTTTGAGTATAAAATCACGTATAAATTGCTCTGTTTTTAAATTTCACAATGAAAAACCCATTATTTATAACATAGAAAATTATAAAATTATTTTGAATCATAATTTTATTTAATCATATCGATTTTCTTTTCTAACCTATAAAAAGTCAGGGAAAAAATAACGACTACTTGACAGTCCAATAAACTTCAATTCACACCAAACAAATAAAGAGGTACTTTCACTTACTTGCAGTACATATCGCAAATAGCATTTGCATCGAATCGAAAAAGAAAAACATAACAAGTAACGATATACTAGCAACTAGGGGTAGACACAATGCTTGAAGCGTATCCAAAGTTTGAACGTTGTTATCGTTCTGGGATTGCGTGGAAGGATTCAGCAGGCAATTCGTGCTGCCGTTGGCGCGGTCCCGCGCCTCCTGCTCCATATTCAAGCTCCTAAACGATCCGTACACGATTAGGAGCATGGAAATCAGGAATGTCGACACTCTGCTGGAGTCCACTATATTGTAGGCCCATTGGTACTCGACCGTTTGGGCATTGGGGGCGTCTGCCATGTTAAGCGGGTGGCCCCCTTCGTCGCGGGGAGGGAATCGAAACGGCGGGGAGAAAAGCGTTTGTAATGTGACCCCTTTTCTCACTCTTCTGATCTCCCAGCCCTCAGCTGCTCTCGAAGAACTTCGTTCCGGATCCGGTACGCATCACTGAAGGGCGCTCCTCTCTTCAAACGAACCGTTTTCGTCCCGGATACATCGCTTTTTTAGAGTGTAGGAAACATTAGCACGGGTTGTGTGTATACTTGGGTCGCCATCTTACTTTTACATAACAAAAAGTGGTACTTTCTCTTCATTTACTCCGGATTTCTTTGCCGTTAATTCGATCAGCGTACGTACGCTTATCTCGTCACATTGTATCTTTTCGGATAATCTCACGTCAGAGATACACGCTTCCACACGATTTATTTATGACAGCGGTCCGTTTATTATTTTATTTCCCGTCGTGTATTTACGCAAGGTCGGTTTAAGGACCTGAAGATATTAGGCAACTGAATATACCGATGTAGGCAACCCAATATAGACGAAATTAAAAAAAATAAATAAAACATTCTTTTAAATCAATTATTTCACTCCCTAAATTTCATTTTAAATATTAAAATTAACCAAAAACATAAATTTAATATTTATCACATTGATTTATTGACCAAAATTACAATAGAACCCATCAAAAAATTGTGTTCGAATTCGATTACGAACGTCATTTTTTCCATAAAATATATCCTTATTTACTTAAATGACTTAATATTTGAACAATTTAAAAGATGGTCTTAAGAAAATATATGCAATTTTAGTGATTTGATTTACAATATTGTTGATCATATCAAATATAATTTAATAGGAAGGTTATTTTACCCGCAATTTTACTAAATTTAAATTTTTATCATTCTGTAAATAAACGAATAAATAAAATAATGGCTAATCTCAGCTAAAAACGATCCTTGTTCATTTATCTCGTTATTTTTTGTCGCTACGTTTCAACGCATTTCGTAACTTCATCAATTATAGGAACAACTCAAACAACAATCCAATTAAAACTTATATTAATTTCATAACTTCAACGTTAAATGATATGGGATAAAGTGAATTATCATTTTGTATTAGTATTGTATTATTATCTTTAAAATAAAGACAATTAATACTACAGAATTTAATAAAAAATAATAGGTACTTTTTATTGAGTAATCAATTCCATTGATAACAAATATATTTATTTTTAAGAATTCGTCATTACAATGATTCATGATTATTTTATCTCATTTTTAAGCTATTATTAAAAGTATATTATCTATATATTTATGTAGGTACAGATATTTAATACCACACTGGATTTCATTTCATATCATAACAATAATATATTTTCCTAGCAACATCTTAAAAATTCCTTATTTAACTAAAGCCTGTATTTTAATATTTAAAATTATAGGTAAAATTAGTAAAAAATAGGACATCATATTTTCTTTAAATTTAGATTACTTTTTAAAAGAAAGGCGACATCTATATTTAAGTATAAAATCACGCATAAATTGCCCTTTTTTTAAATTTCACAATTAAAAACCCGTTATTTATAACAGAAAATCATAAAATTAACGAATTTTGAATCATAATTTTATTTAATCATATCGATTTTCTTTTCTAACCTATAAAAAGTTCATTTTAATGAAGTTATATTTGAAATAATTATAATTTAATTTAAGAAAAAGTTATTGAAATTTAATATCAGAGATTTGCATTAAATTCGAATTTGAAAAACTATAGCAGGTAATAATAAAAGAAAATTTAGATATTTTAAAATTAAATAATAATAATAATGATATTATTATTATTTAAATTATAGTTTCTAAAGTATCATTTAATTTAGTTAAAGTTACTAGAATTGGTAACAAAACGAAAATATCTAGATAAGCTTCGTGTAACAGTTATATTTTTCAAAAATGATAAATAAATAAATAAATAAAACTCAGATCAGTAAGAATTATTCAAATTTATTATCAGATTTGAATTAGTGTAATCATATGTTTTGTTAAATTTTAAAATATCGCATTCGATTGAGCTCATTTGAAGAATAGTAATAAAAATAGAAATTCCCTATATAAATGTTAGAACTAGTTTCTAATTTTATTAAAAACTGAACTTTTTTTTTATATTCCTTAAAGAGAAAATAACTTCGTATTAGGTTGAATCGTTATTTCATATTTTCAAAAATTAATTTTGTTTTCACATTCTAACCTATTTTTCCTTTCACCAATGAAAAGTCAATATTTCATGTTTTGTAAATGTTCTAAATTTAAAATCTCAGCATCTTTGACATAACAGTTCACACAAACAAGAATTAAAAATCATTTTGTGTCTTATAATAAAATATAAATTCTTCTTGTAACTGAAAGATTTTTAAAGCAAAGATTTTTTCCTGTTTATATATTAATTAAAATTATTTTTAATGTTTTCATTACATTAAATAATTATCTCACTTACCTTTATACTTTGTAAGAATTATTTACCCAAGTATGAAATAAAACTACCTAGTAAGTCAACATTTAAATCTTCCGCGATTATTTTACAATACTCCAACCTAAAAATACTAAAATACCCGTAGATAAGCCCAGAGAAATTCATGTCAGAATGTTGAAAGTTAATCGCGATGGATTTGAATTTAGTCCAACAATTAAATAAATTGAAATAGAGATGATTAACACTTAATTTTTCAGTATTTGTTAAAAGAAAAATTCTCAGTAAATCGAAACTTATTTCATCAGCAAAAATTCGTAAAACACTTTAGACTTTATAGATGGCTATTATAAAGTTTATCGAGGTATTTATTAACGATGGTTTTATCATGTTTTATTTTGATTTTTATTCAATATTTTATGAGTCACATTGAAAATACAGAATTACAGACATAACCTAGAAAATTGTATGTGTTCTCCAGTTATTTCTTGCGATTTTTTTTTTTATACGATCTAATCTTTAATTTATAAAGTAGCTTCTTAGCAATAGCAAGTTCATTAACCCAATTTTGCAACATATTCGCTGCTCCGATTGTTTTTAAAATACTTAATTCCAGCAATTAAGAAAAGGATCACAATCAGACCTGGTGTATTCATCTTCGCATTTTTTTTTAATTCTAGTGCTCGATTGGAGTGAATTGTGAAGGTACTTTGATCCAACATGTGCTATATATTTGTTATACAAAGTATCTACTAGGTAAAAAAGGTTAGACAAATGTCAGATAATCCATATAATTTTTAGGGAATTGTTGAAAAGGATGTGGCCTTGAAAACATATATTGTACACGTAAGTTGTAGAATAAAGTTCTTATATTGAAGTTAAATGGAGTGATATCATTCTTAGCCAGTTTATCTAAGAATCACTTAAATATAATGATAGAGGTTAGAAACATGCCCATATATTCACTGAAACCGTTTGTAAAATAATTAACTCCGAAATTAGCTGATTACTAGTTGATTAATATATAATAGAACACCCTCATTTGCCAAAATATTTTCCATAGGGTCAGGTTGGTAATAAATAATTAATTTAAAGCAATTCTAAAGCTTTAAAGTGATGTTATGAAATACATCCATAGTGGAATACTTTTGTCAACTATCTATTCTAAAAGATCTTTGCCAAAGAAATTTACAGTGACTTAAAATCCACTTGACAATATTGCATATTCTAATTTCTTTTTTCATTACTGATAGAAAGCCCACCATTTTGCTGTATGATTTAAAATTCAGTCAGTCAATAGACCTTACCTTTTTTTGTATTAAATTTATTTATTTCACTTACCTGTTTCCTGTTTCTATAATCTTTTTTAAGAATTACTTACCTACAAGAATGTATAAAAAAAACGATTCAAATCTCTCGCGATTTTATTAAGCGATACTAACATGAAGATACTAAAATACCCAGAAAATTGATATAAATAAAACTAGGGAATTCTTCACATCGAAATCGCGGGAAATTTGAATTTCACCCAGTAAAAAAAGAAACAATCAAATAATTGAAACAACAAAGTTTGTTTTTAAATAATTTTTATAATAATTACAGCGATTTTCTTATTTTTTTTCCATACTTCAATCTACAACGGCACACTCATTCAGGCACACTTAAAAAATAAAAAAAGAAATGCAACTTCGTAAGTAAAAAAATTATATAATATTTATATATATATATATATTATGTATATTTATGTATATTATTATATTATAGCAAGAGCTCTCAACATCTAAATAGTATGAGTTTAGGAAAAAACGATATTATTGCGTGTTTGGAAAATCTGCCGGCACACTTTTCTTCTTCTTATTCTTCTTTTTTTGTTCATTTTATTAGGTACCTATAAACGATGTATCGGCACGATTTTTCGATTGTTCCGATCCTGAATGATCCTATATGAGAAGTGAGACTGTTAAAGAAGCTACACATTTTTCTATCTAAACGTGAATAATAGGTTTTCTTTCTATAGGAAATGGAGATTAGCGATTTGTCGAATAAAAACTGATTTTTTTTAATAATGAACACAGTGATTTTATATATATTTAGAGGGTTTTGATTTAATTCCAAGAACCACATTTTTTATTATGGGGATTTTAGTGCGTTAATATTGGGATCTAGATGTAAAATGACAGTGCGACTAACACAAGAAAAAAAAAAAAATGACTGATAATCAGAGTAGGCAAATATATGTGTTATTTTGGTTGCCTATCTCTGTGGCATTTGGAATTAATTGTATCGAAAATGACGTAATTACAGATTCAAGGAAAGGGTAATAAAGCTCTATTTTTTTTTAACATAGTGACTTTTTTTTATATATATAAGCGATGCATTTTTTTCATTAGTATTTTGTTTTATAAATATTAATGTATTTTATACGTCGTTTTTTTCGTATCAAGGTTACATTTAAACGTTAAAATTTTCTGCTAAATTTACCTTTCGGAAATATTCAAAAAACTTTTGCTTTATTTTTCATTTTTGGGAAATAACGAGTTAATCATACGACTAAAATTACCATTTTCATTTAAAAAAAATCCCCAAGATGAGATGACACTAAAAAAAAAAAAAAACAAAAATAAACGAAAACTTCAACAACGAAAGAGAAATAATACACACAAACAAATAAAAAGAAAACCTTATATTTCGTTCCATCGAAAGTGCTGGTTTTATTATTTTCATTATTACACGTAAAATTAACTTAAAAAAAAAAGAAATGGAAGAAAGAAAAGAGAGGAAATCTATTATATATATGTATGTATATAAAAAAAAATACTTCAAGATGTAACTAACACAACGTAACAAAAACACAAAAATGTGAACAAAGTTTGACGAACAATTATAGTTTTTTTTACCCCAGTTTTTTTTTAAGTACACATTTATTATTCGTAATAATAAAATTATTATTATTATTATAAACGGAATGATATATAAATTACGGTGTTGTCGCTATAGAACGTAATAATTATTGATTGACAATAATTTAAAATTAAATTAAAAGAAAAAAATATTAAGATAAAAATTGAGGGGGGGGGCAGGCGTGTATATTTTACTTTATTTTAAAGGGGGTTGTGAATAAAATTAGAAAATGTTTGTCGTGGGGAGTAAACAAGAAAATTTGTTATTGATTATTTCAATTTTTTTTTTCTAAATTTCTAAAAAAAAAATCATTTAAAATGAGAAATCCAGTTGAATCTTTGTTAAAACGACTTTTTTTTGTATGTATTTTTTGTGTATTAAATAAAATTTTAAATAAAATTAAAATATTTTTTTTTTTGAAATAAAAATTTGCTTATTTTTTATAATTCATTTAATGTTTATAATATGTATAAAAAAAATAATTTCGGGGGTGGTGCAAATCCATTAAGAAAATAAAGAAAAATCATTTATTATAATTTTTTTTTTTTTGAAGAGTGGAATTTAATTTTTGACAGCAATTTACAAAAAAAAAATTTTATAAAATAAAATTATTTTTATTTTATAATGTGATACTTCCCGTTTTGGGGCAACAAATTCAATTTAATTTTTAAAAGCAGTTTTATTAAATTTTTTATTTTCAAAATTTCGCCCGATAATTAAAATTTTTGCTTATTTAAATTAGCAAAAATCCTTTTTTTGATCCGATCAATCAGATCATATTATTATTATTATTATCATTATTATTATTTATTTGATATAATTTTTTTTTTAAATTCGTTTTAATAAAAATCCAACTACATAATCATAATTTAATTTAGATGTAACCCCCTCTCCCCTCCTGAAAATACAAATAAAAGCAAAAATTATTACCGTCAATCAAAAATTTTACGTCCATCGTACAAATACTGTTTTCTCTTTAGCAGATTGTTTAAATTACATAAAAAGAAATTAACAGAAATAACAAAAATTACCACAAATTATTTTATTAAATTATTTCATATAGATGTAAAAAAAAAGAAGACGGAGAGAGAACACTACACCAATTAATTATTTTCTGTCGATTTTGTTTCGTAATGAGAGGAACATTTTATATTACACTTCAGTTTTTTCTTTTTTTGTTTGTTAATATATCTTGACGGTTGATACTACAACAACAGATTGCTCGCAATATTATGCCAATATTGTAGGGATTAAAAATTGGCAAAAAGAAATACTTTTAATGATTTGTATGAGATATAAATTGATGCTTGTCGTGTTTATTAATTATTTTATAATAATCGAATGAAAAATATTTATATATATATAATTTTGTTTAATAGCAGTAGCATAGTCAAAAATGACATTTGTAGTGGGAGGTTTTCCTTTTGTTTTAATTTTTTTTTGTTGTAAATTTAAAATATTGTTTTTACGAAAAGAGTCAATGTTTTTAAATAATTATTTTTATATGGCAGTAATTAAAAAGAAAATTGGTTATGGTCATTGGCAGTGGTGGGGGTATTTTTATTTTTTTAATTTTAATGTAATTAAAAATATTCAATATAAATTTTTGATGTTGAAAAAAATAATATTTTTTTCTATATTTCATTTAAAATTTCCAATATAATTTTCAAAATTTTTATGCATGTATTTTGACGAAAAATTAAAAAATCAAAATTTTTTTTTATCATTTTTAAATGATAAAAAAATTATAAAATTGCTTATAAATATAAATTAATTTTTTAAAATAATTTAAAATAAGTGTAACAAGAAAAAAAATTCGAATATGGGGGGTGGTGATTTGTTTTGAATTGATTTTTATTTTTAAAAATATTCTAAAATTTCCAATAATATATTTTTTTAATTATTTATGATGATTTATACGTTTTGACAGAAGCGTCGACGTTTTTTAAATAATTTTACGTCAAAAACGAAATTGCGCCCTTATTTTTAAATTATTTTTTTTTTAAATGGAAAATTCCCAATATTAACCTTGTAAATTTATTTTTATGATTACATCGTTTTCACTTCGCATTTATTTTTTGACACCATCGCGAAATCAATACAATCAGCGGATTAAATCGGCTTAATCTTAAATCTAACTTAAATCTTTACGCCCCAAATCAGTTTTTTGTTTTTATCATCCTCAACAATCTCACGCAAAAAAAAAAAATACAAACGAGAAGCTACGACAATACCTCGCATCCAAACAAACTTACCCCCACCTGCGACAAATTTGCCAAACCAGTCACTGTTAAAATAACCCCTTGCCCCCCTCCCTCCCGTTTCTCTCCTCCGGCATTTTGTTTTTCCTCTGTCTAATTCTCGCTCACTCACTCACACAAAGACGCACACAATTCGCATCGCATTCACACACATTCTGTCGTCCTTTTTTACTTCGCAATTTATTATTTATTATATTAAACGCATATTTTTTTTTTGTTTTCCACATGTGTCATCCGTACGACGCGCAAACAAACAAAAACGAAACGAAAGAAAAAAAAATATAAGAATTAGAAAATAGACAGACAAGATACAGTAATAATAATAATAAGAGTAGTTACAGCTAGATAATATTAATAATAATAATTATAATAATAATAGTAATAATACAGTATGTACTCGGTGGTGTGTGTGGCCACCCCCTCCCCGACGAGTGTCCCGTGGCGGCGATATTCATTTATTATTTTTTTTTTTTTATTATACATTACAATACGTGCTGCTGCGAGATAACACGCGCACCACTCTTACAAATTACGACACAGACGCACGCGCGCGCGCGCACACATCGCACTCCCAATTGTCCGCGAGGCCAAAGAGAACTGTGTTGTGTTGGTTTGGTTGGTACTACACGACCTTTTCCGCATATTTTTAATTTTAATTTTTTTTTTTTATTTAATAATATGTTATTATTAATATTTATTTTTTTTGTTGGTTTTTTTTTTTTGTTATTCGTTTGTTATTTTTAGCGACGCAGTTATGAGACGTCCTGGTCCTCGACGTCTTGGAGCTGCTCCTTGGGTTCCGCCTCACCTGCAAGCGAGACAAATACCGAAGATCAGAAAAAACGTCGATAATTCGGTCATTTGAAGAGATAACAAAAAATTTTTTTCGCAGAATTGTTAGTCTCATCAATGGGAGTGAGACGGTAAAAGATTATACTTTATTTATGAAACACCCTGTATAAGAAATTTTTGAAAAAATGCCATTTTACGAGGTAAATCGAAATAATAAAATAATTTATCGATATCCTATTGTTACTACAGACTTTTATTCATGTATTAAATAGAAATTATCGTTTACAAGATAGATTCTGTATATAATAATGGCAATAAAGAATTACCCAAGTCAATATTTTGTTTGTAAAATTAGAATCGCTGCTAGGAAAGCGTTCATAACTCGGTTATTTAAAGAGATAACAAGAAATTTTCTTCACAAATTGCTACTCCCATCGATGGGAGTGACGTGTTAAAAAATAATACATATATTTAAAAACACCCTGTATGAGAAATTTTTTAAAAATTGCTATTCTATTGTTATTTATAGACTTTTTTATTTGTTAAATTGAAATTATCGTTTAAGAGAAACACAAGAATTTATCGAGTCAATATTTTGTTTGTAAAATTAGGATCCTTGCTAGGAAAGTGTTCATAACTCTGTTATTTAGAGAGATAACAAGAATTTTTTTCACAGAATTGAACCTCCCATCAATTGGAGTGACGTGGTAAAAAAATAATACACATGTTTAAAAACACCCTGTATAAGAAATTTTGAAAAAAAATGTTATTCTATTGCCATTTAGAGACTTTTTCATATATTAAATAGAAATGATCGCTTAACAGACACACTGCTCTTCATAACACTAGCAATGAAGTCAATAATTTGACTGTAAATAACTCAGTTATTTAAAAAGATAAAAGGATTTTCTTTCACAGAATAATCTTCCCATCAATGGGAATGATGTGGTAAAAAATAATACATATGTTTAAAAACACCCTATATAAGAGATTGTTGAAAAAAAATTCTATTCTATTGCTATTTAGAGACTTTCTCATATATTAAATAAAAATTATCGCTTAAGAGACAATCTCTTTAAATTTGTTTATAAATAACTCGGTTATTTAAGGAGATAATAAGAATTTTCTTTCACAAAATCGCTCCTCCCATTAATGGTAGTGACGTGGCAAAAATAATTGTTATGTTTAGAAACTCCTCGTATAAGAAATTTTTTTAAAAAAAGCCATTTTTCCATATAAATCAAAATGGCAAAATAATTTATACTGTTTGCGTACACTGAATAAAAATTGTGGTTTGAGGAGAATATTAACAAGTTGTTCATAGAAAATCTATCTTGCAAGCAAGCCTTAAATCTGTAGAGGACTTCAAGACAAAGACTTAAAAGAAAATTCTTCGGAAAAGAGTTTTAGAAAATGTTATCAATTCCCCGTAGAAAATACATTTTGATCGAATGCGGGATTGCTTTATGTTATAAGAAATCTGACTTTGACAGTCTTTAAAAAATGTCAATGGGATGTTACAAGCAAATTTGAGAAAACTTGACCAATTCTTCCTTATAAAACATGTTTTAGAAGTTCGGGATTTTTGTCGAATCCATAGAAGATTTGAAAGTATGGAAAACCTGTAGAAAACTTCAAAAATCTTCAAAAACGATGACTTTAGAATATGATATACATGGAAGAAAGAGCTTAAGAACTCCAATAGTCTTTAAAGAATCTTCATTGAGATGTTCTAAGTAAATTTTACAATTTTCCATGGAAAATACATTTTAGGAATTTGAGATTTTGGTCGAGTACATGTAAAACGGCTTGGGATTATAAACTAAATCCAGGAAGACTTCAAAAAACCATTTTTTATGAACTTTAAAAAAGATTTGCGGAAGTTTTAGCAATTCTTCATAGGAAATATGTTTTAGCTCAGGATTTTTGTCGAATCTATAAAGAAGACCACTCGAAAACTTATAGAAAATCTATAGGACTTCAAGAGTGTTTGAAAAGTTATAAGCACATTTGAAGACACTTGACCAATTCTTCGTAGAAAATGTTTTAGGAGATCGGGATTTTTGTCGAATCCATAGAAGAAAACTTAAAATTGCACAGAATCTATAGAAGATTTTAAGAATCTTCAAAAAGATGACTTCAGAAGATGATAGGCATTGGAAGAAAGCTTCAAAAACTCCAATAAAGTCTTTAAAGAATCATCATTGAGAACTTCTAAGCAAATTTTACAAATTTTCAATGGAAAATAGGTTTCAGGAATTTGGGATTTTGGTCGGGTACATAGAAGAAGGCTTGGGATTATAAAAAAAATCTAGGAAGACTTCAAAAAAACCATTTTTTTGTGCACTTTAAAGAAAAGATTTGAGGAAATTTTAGCAATTCTTCATAGGAAATATGTTTTAGTTCAGGATTTTTGTCGAATCAAGAAAAACACTTGAAAACTTATAGAAATCTGTAGGACTTCAAGAGTCTTTGAAAAGTTATAAGCAAACTTGAAGAACCTTGACCAATTCTTCCTAGAAAATATGTTTTAGGAGATCGGGATTTTTGCCAATCCATAGAAGAAAACTTAAAATCGCACAAAATCTACAGAAGATTTCAAGAATCTGTAAAGAAAATCTTCAAAAAGATGACTTCAGAAGATGATATGCATTGGAAGAAAGCTTTAAGAACTCCAATAGAGTCTTTAAAGAATCATCATTGAGATGTTCTAAGCAAATTTTACCAATTTTCCATGGAAAATACATTTTAGGAATTTGAGATTTTGGTGGAGTACATAAAAGACGGCTTGAAATTATAAAAAAAGAATCCAGGAAGACTTCAAAAAACCATCTTTTATGAACTTTAAAGAGAAGACTTGAGTAAATTTTAGCAATTCTTCATAGGAAATATGTAGTTCAGGATTTTTGTCGAATCTATAAAAGAACACTTGAAAACTTATAAGCACACTTGAAGACATTTGACCAATTCTTCCTAGAAAATATGTTTTAGGAGATTGGAATTTTTGTCAAATCCATAGAACAAAACTTAAAATTGCAGACAACCTATAGAAGATTTCAAGAATCTTTAAAGAAAATCTTCAAAAAGATGACTTCAGAAGATGATATGCATTGGAAGAACTGGAAGCTTTAAGAACTCCAATAGAGTCTTTAAAGGATCATTATTGAGAAGTTCTAAGCAAATTTTACCAATTTTGAATAGAAAATATGTTTTAGGAATTTGGGATTTTGATCGAGTACATGGAAGACGGGTTGGGATTATAAAAAAAAAATCGAGGAAGACTTCAAAAAACCATCTTTTATGAATTTTAACCAGAAGATTTGAGGAAATTTTACCAATTCTTCGTAGAAAATATGTTTTAGGAGTTTGGGATTTTTGTGGAATTCATAGAAGAAGGTTTGAAATTATTGAAAATCTGTTGTAGGACTTCAGAAGAAAAAAAAAACATCTGTTTTGAGCAAATTTGAGTCTTTTGTGGAAACTGAGTTTATTAGGTTTCAGATTTTAATCAAAATGATGGAAGAAGGCTTCAAACCACAAAAATACGTATAGGACTTCAAAAATATCGTCTACTTACCATCACCTTGCATATCACTGGTCCACAGCGTGAGGTTATCTCTGAGGAGTTGCATTATCAGCGTGCTGTCCTTGTAACTTTCCTCTGAGAGGGTATCCAATTCCGCGATGGCGTCGTCGAAGGCCGCCTTTGCCAGACGACACGCCCTATCCGGACTGTTCAAAATCTCATAGTAGAAAACGCTGAAGTTTAGAGCCAGCCCTAAGCGAATGGGGTGGGTCGGCGGCAATTCGGTCATGGCGATATCGCTGGCCGCCTTGTACGCGACCAGCGAATGCTCGGCCGCGTCCTTCCGGTCGTTTCCGGTCGCGAATTCGGCCAGATACCGATGGTAGTCGCCCTTCATCTTATAGTAGAACACTTTGGATTCGCCCGTCGAAGCGGCGGGGATGAGATGCTTGTCCAGGACGCTGAGGATGTCGCTGCAGATGTCGCGCAGCTCCTTCTCCACTTGGCCGCGATACTGTCTGATCATTTCGAGTTTGTCGTCCGCACCTTTGCTCTCCTCCTTCTGTTCGATGGAGGAGATTATCCTCCAGGACGCCCGTCGTGCGCCGATGACGTTCTTGTAGGCTACTGAGAGCAGGTTTCGTTCCTCCACGGTTAATTCTACATCTAATTTGGCTACCTTCTTCATGGCCTCGACCATCTCTGCGTTAACATAAAAAAAAAAAACGCGTCTTAGTTTTGGAATTGAAGATCATTCTTGATAATTTTAACGTTTATACACGTTCTTGGGGAATTACGTACTAGTTTCCCTAAAGAAACGACACAAAACCAAGGATATAAGCACAGTATAAACCTTATCCAGTAGTTTCACTACGTGTCGGCGCCTTTGATGTTTTGTCTATCAATTTAAAGAAATTCGCAATGGCGTTTGGCGGCTATATTTGCAACTAATAATTGCAAAGTAGGTGCAAATATACTCAAACAGACTGACAATTGACAGAAAATCGCACAAGTATCTGTCACTTCTATAATAAAATGACAGAATGAAACGACTTTGTAGGTTAGATTTTTGCTTGTAAACAAATTCAAATAGTTTTAGTTACAATTTCACCAACATATGCGACACCGCGAATTTCCTTGGGCGCCATGTTTGAAACCCATGTTACTGCCGATGTAAAACTACTGGATATACATATATACTGTTATTTGATGATGTTTTGTTCGTAGCCGTTAATTATGTATAGTTATTCCTTTTTTTCCTTCGTGAGGGTAGCGGCTAATTTATACTGATGACTTAAAAAGTTAAACAACTCATTTTTTACGTTTCGACAATCTTTATTTTTCTTGTCTTCTTCAGAAATGTATATTTTATAATTTAACTTGTTTTTTTAATGATATATCTAGGGACATTCACAAACATTTTAAAAACATATTTAATAATTATATTTCTAAACAATTTTACAAACTGTTAACAAAACTATTTTATTACAGTTTGATTTAAAATAGTTACTAAAATATCACTTCCGGTTGACCGGAAATGGATGTCAACTTTGTTATTTTAAATAGAATGATATAATTTTTTATTCATTTTTGAATTCTACAACTATAAATACGTCAGTTTTCATTAACTATTCCTATAGCTACATGTTGCCGTTTTTGAGTTATTTAAGTTTTTCTTTTTTTTAGTCATAATCATTGCATCATTGAGAAATTAATATCTCGGTTAATACTGCATGTAGAGACTCCAAATTTGCTATGTTATGAATGTAGATATTACTCTAAGAAACGGTAAGCACACTTTACATTCTAATATACAGGCTGTTCAAAACTGAGGAACAAAGTAACATATTTTCAAATGCAGAAAACTCAATTTTTTTTAAATAGAACACCCTGTATTTTAATTCGGAATTAGGAAGTAAATATCATCCCCTATCACTTTATATGAGCATTCCCTATACCTATCTTTAATAGATTTTGAGATATGAGCGACTTTTTGTTATTTTTTTTTTAATTTTATTTTATTGAAGTTCAGATGTACTCGTTCATCTGTCAAAAATTTAAAAAAAAATGCAAGTATTTCAAGCATTCCTGAAAATAACAGCACAGTTGTTTTAACAAACCTACTTTAAAATTGAACGAGGAATTAAAAAAATGTAATAATATATAGGGTTTTGCCTTTAAAATAACAAAATTGACAGCCACAACCCGATGCGTCAGATTATTAAAAATATTTTAGTTCAAGTCGGCTTTAGTATGCTGCGAAATTCTCAGAATATTCCCATGTATACTTTTTCATATATCGATCGATGCAGTTCTTCGTGAGACGCCCTGTATATTTATCCAAAAGTATTATAAAGCAAATTAAAAAAGTTTAAATAAAAAAAAAATCGAATTAGTATAAAAATGTTCACTTTAATATGGGCAATGGTATAATATTTTTAATAATTATTATTATAAAAGCACTATGCAGGGAATTCAATATTATAAAATGACCTGAATTCTTAAAAAGAACTTTTTTTCTGGTAATAATAATAATGCATATATTTACGGCCAACAGATATAAAAATCCAAGAGGACAAAATGCGGGTTCCCATTTAAGATTTCAAAGTTGTCCCCTCTCCCACTCTGGAGGGGGCGAGGTGGGGGATCGAGTTCGGCACCATTCAGTGAGCCCCCTACATTATAACAAATCTTAAGATTAAGATCTTTTTTTGATTTGATGCAGTGTTTTAGAGATATTCCGTTGTCTCAAGATAAAAACACTCACCCTATATACCTCAATAAATCATTTACCTGGCAAATGGTGAGTAGTTTTGATAGTCACCGCGGTCTACAGCGCGGACGACATTAATTAAGTCGGGCAGTGTACATTTAAATAGTAAAAAATAATATTCAGACAACAACGCCATTTTTAGTACTTGTTAATCTTTCTTACACACTGTAATATCATTTTAAAATTAAATATTGCAAAACAAAGTTAAATCTTAACAAGAATTGTTCTATTTTTTGTACAAATTCAAAAAAAATCGAAAGACATTAAGTTTAAAATTGCAGATTTTATAGAAATTTTCAATGTCTCTTAGTTTTAAAGTACTCTGTATATGAAATTTATATTTATATTCAGTGTAATTAATTTAACAAAGTTTTTTAATTAGGCAACATCCTGTAAATGAAGTGTTGTACTAAATTCATGAAAAAAAATTTATGTTATTTATCAAAAGCTATTAGTAATGATTTATCAATTAATGTTTGAGAAAGTGACATTGTTTTTTCAAGATAACTGATATTTATGTTTGTAACTGATAAGATTATTACATTAAACCTGTCACTACAAAAGGAAACTTAAAAGAGTTTCAATATCATATTGAATGAAAAATCTATATCCCATTAATTAAAATCATTAATTTTAGGGATTTATTAAAAATGAGTATTTATTACAATTTCTCATTACACCTGTTAATTCCCAGAAATTATTAATATTATTTAAAGCGAAATAATTATATATTTAGTTTAATTAATTTAGAGATTGCGACCATAAAGAGAGATAAGATTTAGATAAGTATGTAATATGTAAGTGCATTGAAAATTGCTTTTATTAGAATAAAACAATTTTATTATTATTGTCGTTTTATGAATTATATGCAAGGCAAGCATTTTAAGAAAGAAATTAACATTGTTTGAAAATACTTGAAATTTCATTCCTATATAAAATATTTTATGTAGAAAGATAAAACTTGCAAGTGCAAAATAAATATTGCAAGAAGAATGCGCGTTTTTATAAATATTTATACAGGAATATTTAAACAAATCTTATTTATTCATTTCCACTGCTTTAAAACGTTCAAAAGTATTTTTTTCTTATTAAGAAATCTATGCATGCATGCATGCATGTCTTTTTGCAACATTCTCCCTGAGGTTAAAGATCGAGAAGTACAAATAAATTAATCTTATCTTATAATAATGATAACCTAGATAAAAGGCTAAGTATAAGGAAACATTAAAAAGTATGATAACATGATAACACAGCCCAAGATAAATATTCAGTCATCCTTTAAAACAAACTGGCTGCGTTTTTTTTACAACTTTACGCACGGGTTTCTTGTGGTGAATCATCCTCTCGTTGAAAAATCAGAATTTTGCAGTGTCAATTCGCACAAATGGCGAGTTATTTTTAAACGTTACAAGTTGGGAGAAATCGAAAAAAAACTAAATGGATATGGTATACAAATAATGGATAATAATGACTCATGCGTTTTCTTCGAAAGCTGTATGAATTGGTTTATATTTTTGTTCTTGATTGGGGGAATTTCTCTGCATAAAGATTACAGTTTTAACTTGGCTCAAAAATACATAGTATTTTCTATTTTTGAATCACAGTATCCAGAATCGCTTTAAATACACAAAAAAAATAAATTTATGAAAGTCTCCAGAAACATCAGAGAACAAAACAGACGATAAAGTATCACTTATTACGATATAACGCAGGTCTCCTACAGCCGTTAATTAGTTTTGGCTACCATCCCCCACTACTAATTACCATACACTACCGTTTCGTGAATGAACCACATCCCCACCAAATTCCGTTCATCAAAAATACACCCAAAATGCGTCATAGCACGCACGTAATTTATTTTTTACAACTGAAACGATGTAAAATATCGGTTTGCGGTTAAAAATTGCGATTCCGGGGAAGTATTTTAACATAGGTAAACTTGAAAATCCGTGACGCGCAACAAAATATCTAGGCGTCATTTCTTTGCAGATAATACAACGAATTAAAGGAAAGAGTTTTTTTTTAGATTGCGGACATGGCAAAAATACAATATGATCAACTAAATTTACGTTCTAGCAAGCCATGATTTTATTTATTCAAAATATCATGTTGGTAGTGGCAAATAAAATACATGTGTACTGTATTGAATTATTGACACCCAAAAACGTTTACAATAAATCATGAAGTTTTTATTATCGAAACATACTTTAAAAATAGAGAATGGTTGTATACTCTTTGCTTCCCATACACTCTAAAAAATGATGGTAAATTTACCTCACTGGTATGTGAAAAAACATATGAAATATAAGGTAAAATTACACCAAAAAGAGGGTAAACATCAGATTACCACAAATTAGGTGTAATTTTGCCTGGTAAACCGACTTTGATGGAAAAATACTTCAGTAAATGAAGTAATTTTCCCCCACTTGGGGAAATTTGCTTAGGAGCAAGGAAAAATAACATATTTCGTGGAATATTACCCCTTATGTTGGTAAAAATACAATATGGACAATACAAGGGACATGAAATTCTAATTATATATATATGCATCTGTTATTTGATTGGAACACAAAATGTTTTTTTTTTTAACATTGCATTACATTGTGTCGCTTGATCAAAAATTAAACCCGTTACGAGAATGCATTACATAGCCGTCGACTATACAACGCGCAAGCGTTTGAGGTACGCAGTTTGAATACAAGTGCGGCATCTACACTGATGGCTTCAACGCATAAATGTAAATGGTGTGTTTTTCATTTTGTCTTGCAAATAAAGATTGAGGTAAGTTCATTTTACATTAATTATGTATTGAGATGATTACCATGTACTTAGTTATAACAGCACACATAAATAATAGACATACACCTGCGTATGGATATCTAATATGATATACTGGGAACTTAACCTCAATAGCATTTGGCGGTATTGTTGCTACAAGATATGATACTTTCATTTAAAGTTTTTAACGTGCAAGTGACACGCAGGAAACTACCGTATCAAACTTTTCAATTTAAACAACAGAAAGTCTTCGTTTTGAAGGAGTCAATTCTTTTTTTTTTCTCTTTCATTAAACATTTGGAAATATAAAACGACTAGTGCCTTGCCGTTATTGGAGGCTATGTTTTCGTTGTTAAGTGATGATACAAGTAAAGTAAGGAAGGGACTATTTTGGTTTTACTCTAGGATTTAATGACGAAAGTAAAGTAGGTATTAAGCACTTATACATGCAAATGTGCAAGACAGCAGGACGGCAAATTTGAGTTCAATAGCTAATCACAACATTATTTATGTATATACTAGTATTGCGGGAATCGCCAGATATCAAAAACCGGTTAATCGATTGTTAGTAAAAATCGGTTTTTAAAATTCAGTTTTTAAAATCGATTTTCAAAACCAGTTTCAAACTAAAAACAATACGTATTACTTTTTTAAAAGTGCTATGTATTTTAAATTCGAAAAACCTATTTAAGGCGCAATAATCTGCTTTTAAAAACCGTTTTATCGGTTACAAGTTTTAAAGACGATTAATCACTGCATCCAAACCCCGGTTTTACATGAAGAGGCTTGGATTCGCAGTACTATTATCTACATACAATATATTTTTAAATGCAAAATTTATTAAAAATTTTCAGGATAAATCTAAACTTGAAGAAATTGAGGTGAATACACCGTTGATAATATGCTTGGAAGAAGGTATTATATAAAATATATTATTCATATTTTTTTACATTTATTTTTCTTTTCTAGGAAATGTGAAGACGCATTCTTTAATGATAGAAAGACAGTTATTAGACCCAACAGATTCATTTCGTTCTGCATTACAACAAATGATGGCGGCATATTTTAATTTTCATTTGCACTACGCAAAAGAGGCTTCTAAACACATTAGAAGTTCTGCAGAGGTATTTTTTTAAAAATATACCCTGAACACGGCAACAAAAATAAAAAAGCTCCAAATCCAAACTCAAATTGATAAGATTTTTAAATGTATTTTGTTAGTCAAAATTTATTTTATGGTTACATTCAACTAGATCTTTGTATTATGAATACAACAATTCTTAGTAACTATGGCTTTTCTTATCGACCTTTCCCCAAAATGTTTATTCTTTAAACATTGCTTATTGAATTTAAAATTTATTGAAATTATTGTAAACTCTCTGTAACCCAACTAATTAATATATCTTTCAGAAATTATTAAAATTAAATCTAATATTATAAATGGTATATTTTGAATATTTAAGTGGAGAATCTGCATTAAGTTCTAAATGACATAAACATGTTATTAGATAACTGAAACTTAATATTTCTAGATGATAAAACAACCTAATAATCAATTATTTCTAATTTCTTTGTTGTTACTCTAATCTATACATTAAAAAAAAAAATGTGGTAAAATTACCCAAAAAATAGATGGCAACTGGACTACCGCCTATTTTTGGGGTAAATTTACACCTATAGGGGATTTTTCACATACTGCTGGAATATTCTTGAAGTGTGGTAAATCTACCTGAAATTTTGCATTCCATTAGGGAATATTACTTTAGAGGTGTAAATTTACCAGGGAAAATTACCACACTTTCATGGAATATTCCACAAGCATGTGAAAAATCCCCTATAGGTGTAAATTTACCCCAACAAATAGGCGGTAGCCCAATTGCCATCTATTTTTGGGGTAATTTTGCCACATTTTTTTTAGGGTGTAGTACACAGTCCCAAATCAGCTTAGAGTCCACGCTTGTGGAACTAATCGCTCAATGATAATAGTACTTATTTGCTTTAATTTCAACCAGATAGCTTTAAGGGCACTTTTCAATGGCTTATCGGGGAGTGGAGCCTTTACAGACAATTTGGAGAATTCTCTTTCGGAAAAAACGCGATCAAAGACGGATTGAAATAATATTTAGGATCGTAATATAGGTTTATTAAATACCAACAATGTATTAGATGATTTATAAACGCTAAACACCACAAATTTTACATCTCCACGCGAAAAAGCTTACACACCGAATCGATCTTAAACATTAAACAGCACAAATAACAAAGTTAAAAACGTAAACGAAAACACTGGCACCCCATTGGGCAGAGCCACGTTATCATACTCGGGGCCGATATATTCTTCTTCCTCATCGTCATAATCAGCTGGATTAATTCTCCTGGCCGTGATGTTCTCGTTATGTTCCACATACGCCGCTTTCATACCTGCTTCCTTACGCAAATCGTTAATTGGCACCACCTTGTCAGTGGATTTTCGTTCCACCAAGCCAAAAGCAAGACCTTCACATTCAACCACGTCTCCCTCCTTGTAAACCGATGAGCAAATGAACTCATTGTCTTTACCCGGCTTCCATTTGGGATTCTGTTCGACTTTGCGCAATTTACCAGGGCATCTAGAACTCCTGTAGAACTTGACGCGATGTGTCTGCTTCACGTCCAATTTGAAGAAGGTCCAAGCGCCGGTGTCCCGATGGCGTTTGGCCGATGCGCACTCACCGTGATAACAAATTAAGGTTTTGGCCGAATGCAGGATGTGAGGAGAGACTAGAGTGTCTTCACTGATCAAAATGGCACTGTAATTGCGATTCCCGTCTTCCATTTGGGCCGATACCGTGTAAACCGCTTCCACGTCGCATTTTTCCTTTTCCACTTTCCCGGAGCGTTGCTTGGCTGTGGTATGCGAGCTTTGCGGAAGCTCCGTGTTATAATTATCAGTGGTATTGCTTTGGCATCGATCGCATAGACGCGATACGAATAATATCAGCAAGAGCACCCATGGAAAAAACATTCTTCTGGGCAGGTTTTATCACGCGCACGTCAAAAATGATTTTTATTTGACAATTTGTGCGTATTTGACACTGATGGTGTTTAGAAAAATTGAAGTTAGCGTTCCTGGAGATGTTTTGATCACGATATACGTATTTTGAAAGCGGTGACGAACTTTCGGTAAATACAGTCGCGAGCAAATGTTGTAGGCACCTTTGATAAAATTAATGAGTTTCATGTTTCTTGCATTTTTTTTTGTGGCAGATATTTCAACGCTTATACAACGTGTGTATAAATTGTCGCAAAAGCTACACGTAGCGACATACTTCGTTCGTTTCTGAATCGAAAATCTAGATGGTAAAGTATTGTGCTATGCTTCGTAAGTCTTCACGAGGTTCTTGAAGTTCGGTTTTTTAGTTCCTTAATAAGCGTTTGTGTTCGTTATTTGTCGGTATAGATAGCTGCAATTTTGTATTTAGACGATTTCTTATTCCTGTTTTTTCGTAAACAGTTTCTTTTTTGATTTTAGAGCCTGGTTTCAACATTTCTTCATAAGCATCCTCTCATGAAAAACACATTTGGCAACATTGTAAGACAATGACTTTGTATTCTAATTTGATTTCAATCGAAACTATTACTGTCAAATTTTGACATTAATCTGAAGTGTTCAATTTTATGCAAGCTCTGCTCTTTTGCGTGATTACTCGTATTCTCTTGATTAGTTTTTCTGTTTCAGTGTTTTTATCGTTCTCGTATTATTGTTTTGTTTATTTACAATGGTTTTTACATTTAATGAATATGCCGATATGTATATGGTATACGGTTTTTGTAATGGAAATGCTAACATGGCAGAACAGGAATATCGCGTACGTTTTCCAAACCGGAGACATCCTACTGGAAACGTATTTCGACGGCTGGACCAACGTCTACGTGAAACTGCTTCGTTTAAGAAAAGAAATGCCAACGCTGGTCGACCTAGACAACGGCGTACATTACAACTGGAAGAGGAAATTCTAGACTCAGTACATGAAGATCCCTCCGTCAGTACTCGACAGTTGGCGTCCACATTCAATATCCGCAGTAATAAGACCGTTCATTTAGTTCTACGTGATAACCTTCTTTATCCATACCATATAACTCGCTCTATGAAAACGATAACATACACCGTTTAAACTTTTGGTCATAGTATCTTAAATAGGATTCAAGAAGATGGCGACTTTTTAAGAGGTGTTCTTTGGACCGACGAGTCTATGTTTACCAGAGATGGTGTACTCAATACCCATAATTTTTACCATTGAGCAGATGAAAATCCTCATACGTTTCGGGAATACGGTCACCAAAGAAAGTTTTCAGTTAATGTTTGGCTGGGTATAATAAATCACCGTGTCGTTGGGCCAATCTATCTGCCAAATCGACTTGATGCCAACGGGTATTTAAATATATTAGAACAAGTTATTGACGAGATGCCATTGAATATACGCCGTAACATGTTTTACATGCATGATGGAGCTCCGCACATTTTTCTCGTAATGTGAGAGAGTGGTTGGATGAACACTTCCCTAACAGGTGGATTGGTCGCGGTGGTCCTATCTTATGGCCTGCAAGGTCTCCCGACCTAAATCCTTTAGACGTTTTTGTTTGGGGTTTCATAAAGGTGAAAGTTTACGCAACACCTCCACAAGACGCTGACGAAGTTATAGGACGAATTAACGCGGCAGTATTAGAAATTACACCGGAAAGGCTTGAACAAGTAATACAGACAATACCTCGTAGATTGCAAATGTGTTTACAAAGAGACGGATATCAATTTGAACATATGCGTAGGTAATAGTGTCGCTAATTTATTACAAGAGATGCGTTCGAAAAATCAAAACTACTAATTCTGTTTTAATAAAGCTTTCTTATTGCTTTTCCCTATGTATCATTTGTGTTATCCAATTTGTCATTTGTAATTCTGGTCTGTCAATTTTGACAAGTATTGTAACTACCATTACGGTAGTATGCGACTACAGTGTTGCCAAATGTATGTTACTTTCAAGTGGCTCCTGAAGACGCATGAAGCATAGTACCATAATTTACCATTTAGATTTTCGATTCAGAAACGAAGGAAGTATGTCACAATTTATACACATGTTGTATATTATATATTTCATTAAAGAAAAATCTATATATAAATTAAGAAATCCTTTGCTGACGACAAGATGCTTCTTTAATTTAATTAACATCTTTATGCTTCATTCGTGAATTGAACAAATACACATCAGACATTCCGGTATAAATAATATATAAAAGTCCATTGACCTTTTCTCTGATTGATATACAGGATATAGAAAGAACAGTACCTCACTCTTAAAAAAAATCTTTATTTACGAGAGAAAAAAAAAACATTTTGATTATCATTTTATATCATCGTTTAGAAGCAACAGAAACAATCATTCAGGTTCAGAAACATGTTATACTTAGTGAGTGACGTATTTTCAGTTGTATGTTGTAATAAAAAAAAAGTTGAATACAGAACGCCTAGTTTGGTGTGTGTGTGGAATGGTGAATCATCGACAAAGTATGTTATTGAACCACTTGAGCATCGATCCGCCACTAATGATGTAGTTTCTTATTACTAATTGCGTCTGGCGATTGTAAAAATGATTAACTTATCGCTATAATTGGTTTTGGGTGGTATTTGATGGTTAAATCATGTTGTTTGCGAGTAAGAAACATCCCCTAATCCTAATAGTTTCTATTTCTATCTTAAAACAGTACTATACAGGGTATTCCACGTAACTGGTTCATTAAAAGTTTATGATGTTCTACTATTTACTTATATTTGAGATTTTGGCACCAGTATCTGTTCGATTGGAACTATAAATGTAATATACCTTAACCAAAATATCACTTCCGGTTGACCGGAAATGGAGATCAACTTCGTAATTTTAAATAGAATGATATAATTTTTTATTCATTTTTGGATTCTACAACTATAAATACGTCAGTTTTCATTAGCTATTCCTATAGCTACATGTTGCCGTTTTTGAGTTATTTAAGTTTTTCTTTTTTTTTTAGTCATAATCATTGCTTCATTGAGAAATTAATATCTCGATTAATACTGCAAGTAGAGACTCCAAATTTGCTATGTTATGAATGTAGATATAACTCTAAGAAACGGTAAGCACACTTTACATTCTAACATACAGGCTGTTCAAAACTGAGAAACAAAGTGACATATTTTCAAATGTAGAAAACTCATTTTTTTTTAAATAGAACACCCTGTATTTTAATTCGAAATTAGGAAGTTAATATCATCCTCTATCACTTTATATGAGCATTTCCTATACCTATCTTTAATAGATTTTGAGATATGAGCGACTTTTTGTTAAACAGACTAAGTAGCCCTATCTTTAAATGTTTGTAGCTGGCTCTGAAATGGATTCACGTCAAATTCCTGTATTATTTTTGAATAACCATACAAGAATGTCTGTTCGAATACTCATTTCTATCAATATTGCGTTGTACGAAAGTGTAATTACAATGATATACATAAACATTTTTGGTTAGTCAATGAATTCAGAGCCAGCTACAAACACGCAAAGATAGGACTACTTAGTCTGTTTAACAAAAAGTCGTTCATATCTCAAAATCTATTAAAGATAGGTATAGGGAATGCTGATATAAAGTGACAGGGGATGATATTTACTTCTTAATTCCGAATTAAAATACAGGGTGTTCTATTAAAAAAAAAAAGAATACTTAGTCTGTTTAACAAAAAGTCGCTCATATCTCAAAATCTATTAGAGATAGGTATAGGGAATGCTGATATAAAGTGATAGGGGCTGATATTTACTTCCTAATTCCGAATTAAAATACAGGGGGTTCTATTTAAAAAAAAAAAAATGAGTTTTCTGCATTTGAAAATATGTCACTTTGTTCCTCAGTTTTGAACACCCTGTATGTTAGAATGTAAAGTGTGCTTACCGTTTCTTAAAGTAATATCTACATTCATAACATAGCAAATTTTGAGTCTTTACTTGCAGTATTAACCGAGATATTAATTTCTCAATGATGCAATGATTATGACTAAAAAAAAAAGAAAAACTTAAATAACTCAAAAACGGCAACATGTAGCTATAGGAATAGCTAATGAAAACTGACGTATTATAGTTGTAGAATCCAAAAATGAATAAAAAATTATATCATTCTATTTAAAATAACAAAGTTGACATCCATTTCCGGTCAACCGGAAGTGATATTTTGGTTAAGGTATATTACATTTATAGTTCCAATCGAACAGATACTGTGCCAAAATCTCAAATATAAGTAAATAATAGAACATCATAAACTTTTAATGAACCAGTTACGTGGAATACCCTGTATTTCTATAAATTGTTACGTTGTTGATTTTCAGTGTTAGTTAATTTAACTTTTTGATAGATAAATTATCTTTTTAAAAACGGCCTTGTTTCAGACACTTCACCCAAGGTTACTAGGCTAACACCCGCACAAAACATCATTGCGTAATAAATTCTAAATTTAATTATGCTAAACACGTCGGAAAAAGAGAAAGAGTTATTTTTACGCAACACATAACGAATCAATATTCACTACGTTATGGAGGCAATATTCACGATCCAGTAACACCTAAACATACTACTATAGCGTTTCAACCCCTGAATCAACAAAATAAAGTCGAAATCCCACCTGGCATATTTTAAAACCCGTTCCAGTTTTTCTAAAAATACCCCTATACTCGTGGAAAATGTGGAAACATGCATCGACCGTATACTTGGCCACCCCCCGGGGTATTTTAGCAGCGTGTTGACGAGGGATAATCCCCCCTCCCTAAAACCCCTTGCCACAGGGTGTCGTAGGGGGTAGTAAAAGAGCCTTGATGCAACCAACCACTTTGAGTTAAGTGTTTTGCCAGGTAAAATGGAGTGTTGATGTGCACTGACGTAGCCATTAGAGGCCGTTGTTTGTGGTGTATCTTTTTTCCCGTACTGGAGAGAGGGGAAGTGTGTCTGAATTATGTTGCCTTTTAGGTCGGTGTGTCTTTGGGGAAGGTGGAATATTGATGTGGTAAAAGGTTGCCAGGAAAAATGTCTAAATTTGGTGATAAAAATAGATTTATGCAGATGGAAATTTTGAGTAGAGTAAGAGATCATATTTTAATTAATTTATTTAATCTGCATATCATCTGCATAAATCTATTTTTATTACCAAAGAGATCATATTTTAATTAAATAAATTAATTAAAATATGATCTCTGAATTAATGTTTATGAGCTAATTGGATAAGTAGCAAAAATAGAGTTAAATTAAAAAAATTAAATACTCTTCGTAGGCACACAATCTAGAAAAACTGTGCATCAGTTTATTTAGATGAAATATACATACTTATTTATGCAAATGAGAAAACTTAAAAAGTTTGACCTAACTAGAACAATTTTTAGGTAAAATGTCATTTTATAATAATTAAAAATGTTTATTTTATGGTTTTTAGATTAATTGAATGGATATCAATAATACAACATTTGATTTCAAACTTTTGTTCTTACTTCGTAGCCAAAAAAAAATGAGGAGAAAAATACATGAGATTTTTTTTTAACTAAGCAATACCGAAATATACCATAATATAAACATTTATTAAAAAATGTGCATAAACATATTTGGGAAGATCTGGAAGAAGAATAGAAATTTTAGAAATTTTATTAAAAAAAATGTTATAAAACTAATTGCATAAGTATCACAAAATGCAATATTCATATCCTGTTCGTTTTTTTTTTTTTTCGTAACCAAACAAATGGGGAAAAATCCATCAGTACAAAAAAAAGACTATTGTACAAAATTTTAAAAAAATATTTATGATTTAATAAATATTTTTTTTATTATTGAATATTTAAAAAAAAATCATTGTGTGAGCAAAGGAATGCAGTGCCGTAAGATTAATTAATTGAATAGGCATCAAAAAATGCAATATTAACCTTCATATTATTTTTTTTTTGCACAGCCAAACAAATAGGGAAAAAAATCATCTTATCCATCGATATAAAAAATACTATTGTTTAATATTTAAAAAAAAAAATATATTTGTGATTTAATAGATATTTTACTTTTTTTTTTAATATGCATACTTAAAAAAAAATCCATTGCATGAGAGAAGGAATGTAGTGCCCTAAAATTAAGGAACATAGCGCAGAATCCAGCATACGTTTATTTTAATAAGCTTGATTGAATTAAGATGTTTATTTAAATAAAGTCATTAATAAAACGTTTGCATCATGTGCACAGTTTTATTTATAATAATTCACTATATATGCGGATATATTTTTTTATATAATCTAACTTGTCTTGTCAATGTGCACAACGTTAGATAAAATATGTATTGCATATTTATCTTAATTTTATATTCTATTTTTTGCATTTTTTATGTGTCCCTTAGTTGGGTTGTATGACCTGTTGGATGTAAATAAATAATTATTATCATTATTATTATTATCAAACGAATCTTGCACATATTTTAATGTGACCTAATTTGTTATAAACCACACAAAAAAAAAAAAACAAAATAGAATTTACACGGATAAAATTAGTTCAATATACAAAGTAAACAATTTCACCTAAATGATTCAGCAGGTGCAATAATTGATGACTAACACGCAGTATTCAACGCTGAAATATTTACAATTACATCAAACATTTTTATACTTGACATATATATAAAAAAAAATATTTTAAATTAAAAAAAAAACATTTTACCACATCATACGTAATTTAGCCCCTCGAAAATATCCCTAGGGACATCTAGACCCCGTTCCGACCGAATAATAGCGTATTCATGTGAAATAACCCCCTCCCCCTCCCGTTAAAAGCCCGCCCCCCCTTTGACCGACGCCACTGGCGGCCAGATTTTCAGGGACGTCGATACCGCACACAGGCGCAGTAACAGAAGGGCCCCCGATCAATATTGGGCCGGTGTCGCCTTGGCAACGGAGCTACCCCATTCTATAACGGGATATAGGATGATGTATTTTCGCGAATAATTCGTAAGACAAAAACGGGGAAAAAAAAAATTCTCTGCGATAAAGCGAAAAGAATAACTGTCATTCGAATTTAAAATCAACGTGAAAGCGACATCTATTAGATAAATTAGGTTTCGAACGGTAAAAATCAATATCGGGGAGATAATAAGTTTTTTTATTGATTTAGAAATATGGAATAGCAACCCTTTGATGTACGCATCGTAACAGTATTAAAAGTTGCGCCCCTAGATATAATTAGGAATGAATAATAGAACCGTTAGATTTTGTAACAACGAAAAATAGAATGCTTTTTTTTTCTGCGTTGCATTCATTGCATTTCACGGTCAATAGCGGCGTATGACTCCCAGTTGTATTTTATAGTAGCAGTTACGTGAATAACCTCGCTAAAATTGTGACTCATAAGTCACATACACGCACAGACGGATAAAAATTCACGCGAGAGATGATTTTATATAAATTCCGACGTCAGCTGTCAAATGAAAATGATTTAGCAGTCGAAATTGTGCCCCCACAGATCGCTATGAATGACAGGGGCACGTAGTGTAACCACAGGAAGTCGTAGTAACGCATATATTATCGATAGGAAGTACCTGTTTGTAGTATAAATCGTTAACTAGGGAATATAATCTTAAAATTCGAATCATCAATGGGAGATTTTGTTGTTAAAGCGGAGGGATTGAGGTGGTACATACGCGGTGGTAATGTCATAAAACATCAATAATGATTGTACGGGAATAATATGCTGTTGTGCCGAGGGTATTGATTAATGATGTACCCGGTCAAAAAAAATCGTCGCAAATCTATCTCGAACCGGCCGCGATCAGAATAGGACATTAGTTATATCGATCGCCGGAGATGTAGGAAAAAAAAAGGTGTGAAAATACGATTTGTAATCGTGTGGGTCGGGATTCGGTGCGATTCCGCGAATTCTAACTGTCAAAAAAGATGTCGGCGTCATTTCGAATATCCCGGACACGAAATACTGGCAAAAATCAGGGTGGAATACGTTTAAATCCGTAACGATGGAATTCGGGGTTGGGTCGATGTGCGATCGGCGGTTATCCGCGCTAAAGGAATGGCCGGTCGCAGCGTTCCGGCATCCATTTCGCCGATAAATCGTCAACGCGTACGAAAAATACACTCACCATCGTATCGTTCGGCCTGCTCCGCTAATTTCGCCTTATAAACGTTATCCTCCCGTTCGGACATCTTGACGATGTTTGCGGATTTCTTCTCTCTAATGTATTGTGTGTGCGAGAAACGGGGGGCCCGTACAACAAACACTTACTCTCGCGCGCGCTTACTTACACTTCACCACCTCTAGGGAGATTCACTACTAACAACGCGATCTGCCAATATGGCCGCGCCCGCCACCACACGACAAAATAGTTCTTCTTCGCCGCCGGGGCCGTTATACCTCGCACATGACGTCAGAATGCGCGCGCCGCAATCTAACCCCTCCTCGTGCTCCGCTACGTCCCGCTGCGCTCCTGGGTATCGCTGTTCGCTCGTCTCCGCCTTTTCGGGTACCGAAACGGAGGACCTCTTCGCCTATTTCCTATTCCTCTCTCTTACGGACGGTTGAATGCTGGTAAGCGATGATCGGGGGGCAAATCGGACGGCTGAAAGCGCGACTAGTAACTTCAAAACGATTGTTGTTTACACATTAGAAACAAACGAAACGGGTATTGCGATTCCACGGCACCCTCAAGTAGTACGCCGGCGAACCAAACGATTTTGACGTAAATCGACGCTGTTAATTTATAATTTTCAAGCTAATCGAATAGTTTTAAACGTAAATATGCAATTTTTGAATATAAATCAATTAATAACCGACGGGAACACTAATAAAAATGCTATTTTACCACCAGAATTAACTCAGCAGCGCCCTCTGACTAGGATAAGGTGAATTTACAGCGAGCTGTCAAAAGATCGAACTGACAATTAGCGACATCTCACCATCACTTAACATATTATTAATTTTATTCAAAAATCAATTCTTATTTATTTAGATTAATATTAAATAAATGTTTCATTACACTCATTGCTTTTTGACCCTTGGTAATTTTAATTAAAATTAGAGCAATGAAATTCACCAAAGTTATTTAATAATAAAGAAATGCCATTTCATGCTTGGTAATTTCAATTAAATTAATAAAATACAATTACTTAAAAATAATTACATTTTAATCCTCAATAATGAAAATAGCATCATGTACTTATTTCAAAAAAAATTTAGCTAGAATTAATTATTGCTTTTGTCCCATTTTCTCTTTATTCGTAATATAAGAAGCCAGGTTTTCATTTAACCAACATATTTTATTACATAACTACATAATTTTTAGATATAAAACACTGGGATGTTCTTTTCTAATGTTTTATCGACTTTATGTCATTTTTTATTACATACAAGCCCTTTTCTCTGGAAATTTAATTACGAGTGATGAATTAATCTTTTGTATTGCCAATGTTGATGCCTTCAGCTGATGAATTTGTTGGGAATTATTTTTATCAACGCCAGAAATAACAATTTACTTACGATAACGTTTTTACGCCAATAAAAATGATCAGAATACTTTATTTATTTTGATTATATAAGGATTTATTACGGATATCAAGAAAATTAAATATAATTTTATTATACAATCACAAACATAAAATATTGTTTAATTTTTGTGTTTTATTAAACTTAATGGGAACTAGAATCAAATATCTCTAACTAAAATCTTCATCTACTGCAAACATAGATGTCACATAATACTTAACAAATATTTATACTTTTATTTTCTAAATTTAAAGGCAAATTATCAGTAAAACACTCCATTTTATCATAAGCGAATTATTTTTATCAGCATAATTTGATTAAATGTGTATTTTATTATATGTATTTATATAATATATAAATATATTGAAGATAGAAAAAAATAATCTCTGTTCTTCTGTTTTCTAATTTGTAAAATAAATAAGATAAATCAAATATTATATTAGTGTATATATTTTTATGTATTTGGATAAATAGGATTAGGTAACCTGGCATTTTCATAGCGTTAAAATAAATTGAGAAACAGATTTCTGTAATTTAATATTGAACTGTTGAAGTATAGATGTCGCTACGTTTCATTAAAAATATTTCTTTTTTAATTAATCCCTCTTATTATATTTAAAATAAGATTGGAATTAATTATATAATTAAATCAACCTAACATAGTTGAATATATTTATTTTTAATTCAACCTCAGATATTTCTCCTTTATTTTCATTTCATCAAGATGGGGAATAAATTTTTGTAAGTTAATATTTACCTGTTGAAACATAGATGTCACGTCGTAGCATTAAAAATAATTAATCAATTAAATGCTATAATTAGGTGAAAAAGTATCACACTTTAATTACATCAAGATTACTATTATCAAGACGATTTAATTCAATGTATTTTCATTGTGCAATCAGCGATATATCAAGAAATATCATATAAGTGATACTAAAACAGATTTCCTATTGTAATGAAGAAATTTAAAACATAATTATTTAAAAATATTATTTGCTCAACTAATCAATTTAGTGTGTAACCAAATTGAACACATATTAAATTTGTTTTATCTGAATTTAATGCTATTAAAGTGGGCGCCATCTTTTATTGGTGATCCAAAGTGATTTGAATGTCAAATTTATGGTTCATAAATCAGCCGATAGATTACTCTAGCGTATTAAAAAATTATTTATGTAAATCAATTATTATTATTTTTTTCAAAAATACAAATAATAAATATCCCAATTAATTTTTAATTTAAATTATCTAAATTTTAGGTTGTTTTTATTCGCATAAATTCATTTCTAATAAGTTCGATCTTAGCACAATGTGATTGTCGATTTCAAACAGCTAAGACGATCAAAAATTCAAATGCAAATAGACGTGATTTGTTGGTATAAATTGAGATTATGAATATTTAGAGCGACGACAATTTTAAAATCGCCCGGTTTTAGTTCCTTTCTAATCGAATTTTGAGTTGGCTGCACGTTGCGTCCCCTAAAAAGAATCCGCAAAATTAAAATGGCGGTATTGTTTGTGATTTTATGGCATATTTTCGATTCGCACGCGAAATCTGACCGGGCCCCAGTTCGTCATCTGTCCCTTGAACGCCGACACAAGGGAAATGCGGCAAATACCCGAGACGATATTTTTCGACAGTTCGTAGAAACTTTATCTTATGAAAATTCGTAATAATATTCGTGTGTGCAACAAGATGTACAGCAGGTGTCTGTAGCCGCTACATCCTTTGATGTTCGGGCGACGGTCAACGGAGGAAGATGCCCGAAAATGGAGACGAAACTCTGTAGAATATGCGGCAAATCCACGGATCAACATTTGAACATCTTCAAGACAGAAGGGTTGAAGATTAAGCTGGAAACTTGTCTTCCAATAGTGGTAAGTCAAAACCCCTACGATGGTATTCGACGGAGATTACGAATTTGATTTATGCTGTAGGTTTCGCAGCATTGTCTCCTGCCCGAAACCATATGCAAGGAATGTACGGAAAGTGTGGAGAGTTTCTACGGTTTCATTAAGATTTGCTTGGAGAATTTGATTATATTAGAATCCCAATACGATATACATGAATCGTGTTTGAAAAGTAAACGGAAGTTCGAGAAAGGTAAGCAATTTTAATGTTAACACGATTATCGAATGTCACACTAAAGAAAGCCTCATTTACACAGTAACTGGCTGGGTAATTTGACAAGTAGAATAATCAAGGTTATGTACAAATTTTCACCTTTTGGTGTTTATACGTTAAATAACATTTTTTTTAAATTCGGCTTATTCGATATTCTTCATCTTCCTTTTATAAACACAACTGGAAATTTACAGCTTAAATAATTTCTTATTTTTGAATAGCCTTTTGATTTGTTTGACAAGAAAAATATTTTTAGGTTATGCTCAATTTAATGTCTAATTTCATTTTTTATACAGAGTAACAGAAAAATTTGTTAATCTACTTATAACTTATTAAACATCGGTTTCAATTAATTCAATGGTGTATAATAAAAATTGTTTAGTAATTTTTTCCAATTTTTTGATGTAATGATATGCCATCAATTTTTATATTTGTTATAACTAGTTTTTTTTTTTATAAGTGGCAATGAATTTTTTCTTTATGTTCTGAAAAAGGGTTCATTCATTAATCAATGAAGTTACGTATTCTTCTTGATATTATTTGTTAGAAAAAAATAAAAATTGTTATCAAAAAAATACAAATTTATTTATTTTTGACATGTTTTTTTCACATGATTGAATATTGATAAAGCTGCTTATTAAATCTTAATATAACAGAAAGGAAACACCATTTTTAAATGAAAGTTTTATTTTGTATTAAATAAGTTTGACAGGTATCACAGTATGCACCCACCTTTAATTTATTCATTTTATGTGACCTTTTGAACAATAGTACGTTTAAAATTCCTATTTTGCTGACGTTAAAATTATTCTTTCTAAATAATCTTGTTTGAGGAAATAAAAATAAGTTTGACAACTGTTATAGTGTGGATTTACCATTAACTAACTTATCACTTAAACCATAGTACACTTGAAATGCATATTTTTACGATATTATAATAATTATTCTTACATATTCCTACACAAAGACCTAAAAGTAAGTTTGACAGATTTCGTTGCGTGTAAGCAATTTTAAATCTGTTTATAATTCATGCAAAAATACTGTCTTAAATATTTGTAAAAATTATTATTGCTATATAAATATTCCTTTAAAAAGGCTTGAAAATAAATTTGACAGCTGTCCTAGTATTTTCCCGGCTTAATATATTTAGTTTAAAGTACCAGTTGGACATCAACGCGTTTACAATCTTTATTTTAGCAAAGTTAAAATCATTATCGCTACTTATTCCTTCAGAAATAAAAATAACAGTTTGACAGTTATTGCAGTATGCACCCGGCTTTAATTTTTAACCATTTTATATCACCATTTTAACAATAGTAGATTCAAAATTTCTATTTTGCTGACGTTAAAATTATTCTTTCTAAATAATCTTTCATGAGGAAATAAAAATAAGTTTGATAGCTGTTATAATGTGCAGTCACCGTTAACTTAATCATTTTATATTATAATTTAAACAATAGTACACTTAAAATGTATATTTTTACTTTTACGATATAAACATTATTATTCCTACTTAATATGACATAAAAAATAATTTTGACAGTTATAGTATTAAGCTTTTATCCATATTTAACCCAGCTTTTTTGCTTTTTACCATTTGAGCAATAGTGCATTTAAAATATGTACTTTTACGAAGTAAAAAAATATTATTTATTTAAAAACACATCGTAATATGTCCCCACTCCTAATTTATCTATTTTATATCGTCATTTGAACAATAGTACATTTAAAATACCTATTTTTACATATTTCTTGATAAAGACGTAAAAAATAGTTTGACAGCTATCATAGTATGCAGTAACCAGCAGTAACTTTTGATTTACCAAACTTAAGTTGTTGTTTCAACAACAGTATATTTAAAATATATTGATAAAAAATTCATTTTTTATGGTGTTACAGCTGTGGTTTCTAAATATTCTTGCACAAAGATATAAAATTAAGTTTGACAAATGTATATATAACTCAATATAAAGTTACGGCTTATTAACTATGTACCCGTTAGAGGTTATGTAACCTCTTAAATCATGGATGTATTATACCATTGTTTAAATATATCTAGTTAGTCAACGTAATGCATTTTCGGAAAAATAAAGTATTGCTCAGGGAAGTGGTGCACTCTATCGGCTCTAATGTAAATTGATTTGAAAACGTGATAAATATAACAGGTATCTCGGTCAGAGTGAGAGACAGATTTCTGTGTTTTATCCATCTGCGGAAACGACGGAATCCGTATCGGTGATTTACTGAAATTGGCGAATTCTGTGGCCTGGGGAAAAGGGAGGGTGGATGCATGTGACGCTGTGATGACGCACTTCGCGATAATTCTCGTGTTTGTCTACATTAGAAGATTAGAATTCTGAGGTATTCTGTTATAAATATAAAGAAATTGAAAGCATATTGCAAGGCACGTTCTTGTTGACAAAACATTAATTGAACAATTTTCTAAATAGAGGTTTTTTTCTTTTAAGAATAAAATATTTAAACTTAAAACAAAAATCACTGAAAAAGAGAAAAGTTAAATCTAAAAGGACGAAAATTTGCCGAGAAAAAAAACATAAATCTACTTCTCAATTTTTATTTTCTTAGTTTTTAAATTAATAAGTTGTTTTGTTAACTTAATTTACTTATATTTATGATTATATAATAATCAGAAAATGTTTGTTTTATTAAGAAGAATAAGTATTTAGTTTGATAATATGTAATCTGTAGTTCGATAGCCTTTTTATATTTAAAATTTTAATAAAACGCGGGTTTTTCGTTCGAACGTATATACGAAAACCTTCTTCTCTTCCTCTCTCCTATTGCTATCTTCGCTTCTCCCGTGTATAGCGGTACTGTCGCTAACTTCAACTAGTGTAAAGGCGGGAAATTTATATAGTTTTTCTTATATTTACAAAACATTTTTTACTTGATATACTTATATTTACTATTACATAATAATAGAAATTCGTTTTTTGTATAATGATAAAAATATGTAGTTTGGGGGTACAAATCGCCATTTATTTTTCCATATATGCACCACTTTACTTATTAAAAACACCATACATGATGACACATTCGCGCTCTTTCTCGTGAGCGGCTGAAAAGTTACGAGGTAACCTTCGGGGGCAACATCCGTATATACAAGGTTACATCATAACTTTTCAGCCAATCAAGAGAAAGAGCGCGAACGCGTCATCATGGATGCTGTTTTTAATAGCTTTGTTTGTTTGTGTGCTTGGAGCAGTATCTACTGACATCATCAGAGTAACTTGAGAGCGTCTCAGAGTTGGATTTAAAGATGGTACAAACAAACGCGCTCGATTGCAATATAACCTTAATTTTATTATTTACTTATTGTCACAGCTATTATGAATAGGAAAAGTAAAAGTAATTTTTCAAACTAATGAATCTAGACTACAATAAAAATGCATCATATACTAGTATTTATGTACCTACCAAGTGAAGTTTTTAAAATATAATGATCGTTCTTTACATCAATCATATTGGTATCATTATATTATCCATATCGTGCATATTTGATGCAGGTATAAATCGGATTACATTTACAAACGACAGTTTACAACACGGTGTTAGCGCGATTAGGTTATGTTGCACAAATTGCTCGTAATTGCTCGGACGTCGGATCGCGAGTAGAAAGAGGAACCTCTTTATGGTCTGGATTTGCTTGCTCTAAACAAACAAACACGCACAAATCATGCTCTAAAATACAAACAAACGCGTAAAATTCCATGGATCTGCTTAGATCAGACAAACAAACAAACCTAATAAGTAACGTGGTGCATATATGTAAATATAAATGGCGATTTGTACTCCCAAACTACATGTTTATTTTTATAATGAAAAACGAATTTCTACTATTATGCAATAGTAAACATAAGTAAATCAAATAAAAAATATTATATAAATATAACACAAAACTTAGAACTACACACATATATAGAACATAACATTAATTAGAACTAAAAAAAAGTAAAGTAAAATGGTAAAAAATAACGATTATATATTATCAAACTAAATATTTATTCTTCCTAATAAAACAATTATCGCGTGGCGCGTCATCACAGCGTCATCGCCTATCCACCCTCTCCTTTCCCCGGGCCTCACCTACAATCTGCCTACAACTTACGAGATAACTATTGCAATTAAATAATATTTTACCGACACGTAAGAGAGCCATCTTGTATGTAGTAGTCTAACTATAAAGTTTATATTTAAATCGAGACGGACATCAACGGCGTGCTGCCATCTACCGCTTTTGTCCAAAATGTTCAAAAATCCGTTAACTATTTTGTCCACAAGGTTGACTAACTAATATGTATATAAACAATGATTATACTATATTAAATTTATTTGCTGGTATGTCAGCTTTTTAGCATTTTATAATTACTGAAAATAATGTTGTACTGTGGTTATAGAAAGTAGTTTTTTATATTTAAAATTCTTCCACTTTAAAAATTGTTTATTTACTGTCATTATTGCGATGAAATGCGGATTTAATACCTTCATATTTTCCACAAATAAACAGGTACTGGCGTTGATCGACCGGCCAAGATCGAAAAAGCAATTCAAACAGATGATATCCTCTCAACAGATTCATATAAAGAAACAATCGACCTCACCAGGACTCTAGAAGAAGCCGAACGCACCTTAAATAACTACGATTACTTCACAACCCAACCCAGACACCTCGCACAACCCATAAACCTAGTCGGCTACGACATTTCCGAAGAATCCAACTCGGAAATGAAGACCCCGCGACTCTGTCCTTCCGCAGCAAAAAGAATAAGAGGTTAGGTTTTGACATCGACAATTTCCTAGTCAACAAACAGTATTTCGACAATCAAGAGAACAAGCTCATCAACGAGATCACGCAACGGATCAGCCAGAAGAGGAAGTGCGAAGAGATTCTGCCCTATCGAACGAAGATATGCAAGTTCGACATCGGTAACCGTAGGAAGAACAGGCAGCCGAAGAAGATTAGCCCTGTTAAAAGTGTCGAGGATGTGCCGATCTTCGATAATCAGGGGGAGGTCGCTGTGACCGATGTGAAAATTGAAAGTGACAGTTTTTTGACAGGCGATAGTGTTTTGAGTAATGGAGGTGTCGAAGTTACGAATGAAGGGGTAAGTGATTTGATTTTATACGGGGATTTTGTTTTTTATGTTAGGGAAGTAATTGAAATGATTGTTTTTCATATTTTTTTTTTTGACATTTAATTGGCTCATTTCATAAAAATGTTTGGTATTTGTTCCATTGTGTTTTTAACTTTTTTTGTCTGACATTTCATATAAATATTTGATATTTCCTCCATAAAATTAGATGTAATTGATGTTTTGCAAATTTACTGTCGCAGTGTGCACCCTACTTGATATTATTTTCTTTTCAATAAAAGCAAATCCTAGTTTATATCAACATTTCAGCAATGTTATTTTCCAAATTTATAGTTTCACGATGTTAAATATATTAATCTAGCTTGTTTGTTTAGAGAGATATAAAAATAAGTTTGATATCTATTACAGTGTGTATCCACCATTAATTTATTCATTTGATATCACCGTATTAACAATCTTAGATTCAATTTTTACGCTACTAATATTATTATCCGTAAATATTCCTTTTTACAAAAAGAGTGAAAACAAGTTTGATCTGTCGCAGTGTGCACCCTACTTGATATTATTTTCTCTTCAATAAAAGCAAATCCTAGTTTATTTCAACATTTCAGCAATGTTATTTTCAAAATTTATAGTTTTACGATGTTAAATTTATTAATCTAGCTAGCTTGTTTGTTTAGAGAGATATAAAAATAAGTTTGATATCTATTACAGTGTGTATCCACCATTAATTTATTCATTTGATATCACCGTATTAACAATCTTAGATTCAATTTTTACGCTGCTAACATTATTACACGTAAATATTCCTTTTTACAAAAAGAGTGAAAACAAGTTTGACATCTGTCGTGGTGTGCACCCACCTTTAATTTACGTATTTTATACTAATATTCAAACAATAGTATATTTGAAAGTCTTATTTTTACCATGATAAAAAATTTTTAATCTTACATAAACATTCTTTTAAATAATCACATGTATAAGTTTGACAGCTACTGCAGTGTGTGGTCGCCTTTAATTTGCACGTTATATATATCGAAAATTTCTATTTTTATCTTGTTAAAATTATTATTTTCCTAGATAAAGCTTCCTTTATAAAGGCATAAAAGATGTTTGACAGCTATTGCAGTGTACACTCACCATTATTTTATTCATTTTATTTTATCATTTTACATTTTGAATTATAAAAACAAATTATATCCTTACCATGATAAAAATGTTATTCTAACTTATATATCCTTTAAAAAAAAAGAAACCGAACATAAGTTTGAGAACTGTCATAGTGTGTGCCCACCTTTAACTTAAATCTTTTATATTACTCTTCAAACTATAACATATTTGAAATTCCTTCTTTTTATCTTGTTAAATTATTCTTTTAGAAGGTCTTATAAATAACTTTGCCAGTTACTACAATGTGCCGTCTTTAATTTGCACATTCTATGTATAATTACTTTCTTCGAGTACACGCAAAAGTAACTTTGACACCTAACGTAGTATAGACCCACCTTAAACTTATCTGTTTTTTTAAGTTTTCGTTTTTTATATAGATATATTTACAGTTCATAACTCGAGATATAAACAATTAACTAAATTAACGAAGTAGACACATAATTAACGAGACACCCAGTATAAAAAATCAAAAATTTTCAATTTTTCTTGAATCGATAAGAAATCACTTCTCTGTATATCAGCCGAACCCCATCCAAAACTTACTGCAAGTCTGTCTGCTGTGTGAATCTCAATTCGCTAGTCCGGCCCTGTTGGCCACCCACGTTTTCGACACCCACGGAATCGACATGGCCCAGATACTCGCGTCGGAGCCGGTATTGGAAAAGAAGAAGAAGATACCGAATTTGGTCAAGATCACGGACCTCAGGAATAAAAACGAACATTCAGGTACTGATTAAAAATAAATTTTCAGATTTTAAGGCCGGAGTTACACCTGACAGTTAAAGCGTTTTTTTGTCGCGTGTGTAATGCCGTCTTTAATATTATTGACGCTTAAAATTTTTAATTTGACGTAATGTTTAGGTGAAATATTCGGTCAACATTTTGGTTATAGCCTTTATGTTTACATGCAGTGAAAAAAAAAATTCATTGCGAAAATGATGATTTTAATTTTGATATGTGGTGAGATACTAATAGTTGAATATGCAATACAAGAAATTATAAAACTGACAATTCTATTGTGCCTGATAAATTACTGTTTAATTAAAAACAATTTTCGAAGAGAAAAAATATTTAAAATGACTTAGTTTGACAACCAGTGGCGTAGTAGTAATTGAAAAGTACAATGAAACTATTTCGTGTACACTACAAAAAAAAACCTTTTTAAATTAAGGAAATTAGAAAATGTTTGAATGATTATTAAAATCTTTAATATTTTAACTTTCCATTGAGAAATCGGTGCTTTTAATTTTGACAACCAGTGGCGTACTAATAATAAAAATGTAACTTAAAGTGAAAATTACATACTTTTACAGATCACAACGGAAAAAGATAAATATTTTTAATTACATTGCCACTTTTTGGTATTTTTATCACGCGTGTAAAATGGGCTTTAATTAATTTTTAAAAAAATAATTTTCCAAGCTTTAAAGGGGTAGGTTACATTGACATGTTTAGAATAGGAGGGGCAGGATTATTATATAATTTTGACAGTCTATTTTATATATTATGTGTTGATGTTTTATTTTTCACAACATTTAATTTTAATTTTGTATCGATTTGGTTTTGTAGTTTGGCATTACTTTGGTTGGCGCATTTGAAATTATAAGGTTATATAAAAATTTAAGACCCTGTATCTCGAAAATGTAGCGATATTCGAAAAAAAGTTATACTACATTTTCATTTTAAAATTTCGTGAGAAATATCCTCATTTGTTTTGTCACAGAGGTTGGGGAACAGCCTGTATATATTAAAACAAAACAATTCTGATTTTACCATTTATTAAACAAAAAATTATTTACAAATAGGTTTAATGTCGTTTTCATAAATTAAACTTTAAGAATTTTTGTTACGTGTCCTGCATTTGTTTTAATTAATTTTTAAAAATTATTTTTCTATATTTTAAAGCCGGAGTTACATTGACACTTCAGGCGTTTTTGTCGCTTGTGTATCGCCGTCTTTAATTAATTTAATATTAATACAATATTTCACCAAACTATATAACTTAATTTTATAACTGAATGTAACAATAGTCTTTAGAAACCTGTTTAATTTAAAAAAATAATAATTTTGTTTATATTTAACCAAAAAATCAAATCAGCAAATCATAGTACCTACATAAAATGCAATCTTTATATAAAACATAAAGTTATTATATTAAAACAAAACAATACTGATTTCGTCATTTATTAAACAAAAAATTATTTATAAATAGCTTTAATGTGATAATGACATTAAAGCTATTTATAAATAATTTTAATTAATTTTTAAAAATTATTTTTCTATATATTAAAACCGGAGTTACATTGACATTTCACGCGTTTTTGTCGCTTGTGCATCGTCGCCTTTAATTAATTTAATATTAATACAATATTTCATCAAACTATATAACTTAATTTTATAACTGAATGTAACAATAGTCTTTAGAAACCTGTTTAATTAAAAAAAATAATAATTTTGTTTATATTTAACCAAAAAATCAAATCAGCAAATCATAGTACATAAAATACAATCTTTATATAAAACATGAAGTTATTATATTAAAACAAAACAATACTGATTTTGTCATTATTAAACAAAAAAATATTTATAAATAGCTTTAATCTCATTATCACATTAAATTTTAAGAATTTTTATTACATGTGTAGCGTCTATTTTAATTATTTTTTAAAAATTATTTTTATATATTTTAAAGCCGGAGTTACATTGACATATCACGCGTTTTTGTCGCTTGTGTACCGCCGTCTTTAATTAATTTATTATTAATACAATATTTCACCAAACTGTATAAATTAATTTTTAACTAAATATAACAATGTGTTTAGAAATTTGTTTCATTAAAAAATTTAACAATCTTTTTCCTATTTAACCAAAAAATCAAATCAGTACCTTATTTTAATTAAAATACAATCTTTATATAAAATATGAAGTTATTATATTATAACAAAACAATGGTGATTTTGTCATTTATTAAACAAAAAATTATCTACAAATAACTTTAAAGTCATCATCACATTACATTTTAATTATTTTTGTTACATTTGCAGCGTCTATTTTAATTTGCCACGTTTTAAAGCCGGGGTTACATTGACACTTCACGCGTTTTTATCGCTTGCGTATCGCCGTCTTTAATTAATTGTGGTTATTATTTTTTTTTTCGAACATTAGAGCCACCTTTGGTCATGGATATCCCAGAAGAACCACCGACACTGCAAGCAAGTTACGCTTGTCCCATTTGTCCGGCGCTTTTAACGAATAAAACGGATTTATACACACATTTGAGGGTCAAGCATCCGAAACAAGCGTCGCTAACTTGCGGTTTGTGCGTGCAAATGTGCAGTTCGTGCGCCTCGCTATCGTCCCACCTAGAAAACTGCTCGAAACAGCATCCCGACACCTCTTCGGCCAAGTATATCTGCAAGCTGTGTCGGTACAGCGACGACAATTCGAAAACGGTGGAAAATCACGTGATCGTACACGATTTCATCTTGCAATACTGTCGGAAACAGTCGAAGATCTTCGATCCGTGCGATTACATCGAAACTAACTCGAATTCAGATTCTGCGAGCAAAATCTACAGCTGTAACGAATGCTCGCAAACTTCTTTCGATGACTTTAAGGAATTCAGCGCTCATCGTAGATCACAGCATCAAATCTTCCACTGCGATCTTTGCAATAAGTTCTACGGGAGGAACAGTCATTTGTGGAAGCACGTCAATCGGTTGCACAAGGGGCATCCGAGCATAACTTGTCAGCTTTGCCACAAGACCAGTGCTTCGAAATATCACCTCGCTCAACACTTCAGCAAGATACATAGCGCGAAGCTGTTCAACTCTAAGCCGGATCCTGCGAATGAGTACGAAGATTTTATGAAGCAGAAGTTCCAGGGATTCGACTTTCAGTCCGTCAAGCAGAGTTTCATGAGGCAGGAGTTGTTGAAGCAGGAGCAGAAGGATTCTTACAGTGAAGATGTTTCGGAGCAAGATGAAGATGGGGATAAAGTTGATGAAGAGGACCAGGATATTGAATCGGTGAGTGAATTCAATTGTTTTATTTGTTTTTATAAGGGAATATGATGTTTTTTTTTATGCTTGAGATGAGGGAACATTATTTTTTAATGTTATAGGATTGAAGGAATATCTATGATATGTGAAAGTCAAAAAATCAAAAATTAGTGATAAAAATATACAGGATAAAATTGGTTAATTAAATGCAATTAAGAGAGAAAGAGGAACAATTGAATAAAGTAGTTAAGAAAAAGTACGTGAAATAATACCAATTCTTGTGTACATAATAAAAAAAAATATTGAGGTTATGTATTAATTTTCATTTTTATTTATTTAGGAAAAAAGGATTTTAAAATATAATAAAATAAAATAGACTAATACATTTTTACAGAAATAATTATATTTTTCAATATTTTTTTTATGGGGTGTAATGGGTGCAGTACACCCATTAGCGCCGCCACTGGATACGATATGTGTATACTGATTTTAAGGTGACATTCAGTGGCGTAGCAATTTGCGAAAGTGCAAAATGAGCCATTATTGAATTTCATATTGAAAAATAAATCGTTATTTTGTTTTATACCATTCTAATTGATTATGGAGTAAAAAAATATATAAAATATAAAAAAAAATAAAAAGAAATAAATATAAAACCAAATTACATAAATAATGACAATTTTTATAGAAATAATTATGTTTCTCAATTTTTTTTTATAGCACTGTACCGCCACTGGATATAATATATACTGGTTTAATATAACATCCAGTGGCGTAGAAACTTGCGGAAGTGCAATAAAGAGCCATCATTAAATTTCATATTGAAAAACAAATCGCTATTTTGTGTTATACCATTACTGCGTGCTTTATTTTGGAGTAAAATTTACATAAAATATAAATAAAATAAAAGAAATAAATATAAAAAAAAAATAAGTAAATGACAATTTTTACAAGAATAATTATATTTCTCAATATTTATCTTCATATAAAAGATAAATATAAAATAAAAAGAAATATTAAAAAAAAATACGTAAATAATGACAATTTTTATAAAAATAATTATATTTCTCAATATTTTTTCTATATATCTACTGGATATAATATATACTGATTTTAATATGAGATTCAATGGTGTAGCAATTCACAAAAGTGCAATAAAGACCCATTAAATTTCATATTGAAAAATAAACCGCTATTTTGTTTTATACCATACTGTCTGCTTTATTATGGAGTGAAAAAAAATATATAAAAGATAAATCAAATAAAAAGATAAATATAAGAGAAATTAAGTAAATAATGACAATTTTTGCAAAAATAATTATATTTCTCAATATTTTTTTATAGCACTGCACCCACTTGCACCGCCACTGGATATGCTATATACTGATTTTAATATGACATCCAGTGGCGTAGCAATTTGCGAGAGTGTTATAAAGAGGCATTAAATTTTATATTTTAAGACAAATCCTTATGAATTCAAAATTGTATAGAAAATCTTATGTTTCAAAAAAAAAAAATGAATAAAATCGATTAAGAAAGTAGGGATATCGGTGAGAGAATTCAATTGTTTTTTTTTTTTCTTTATTAAGGAATTAATTATTAAACGGTTGATTTGTGGGAAATATTGGCTCAATGAAAACAACTAATTAAATGTGACAAGACGTTTTGACAATTTATTGTCTTTTTAAATTGCTAAAAAATTAATTAGTTATCGAATTTTCTTATATAATTATGTTAACGTTATTTTTTTATAATACCTTAATATTGTTCCATGATTTTAATTAATAAAATACATTTTCTTTATATATAGTTAATACATTGAGAAAATTGAGATTTCAATCTTGACAACCAGTGGCGTACTAATAGGAAAAATGTAACAAAAATTATGGAAGTGAAATTTCGTGTTTTTTGTAGATTAAAAGGGGTAATTTTTTTTATTCAAAAATTTTTTTTTGAGCCACACAGCGACGCTGCCACTGGAAATAAATTACCATTCTTTTGCATGTTTTAGTGTTTAAAAATCGTAAAGATTGCAAAAAAATGGCAAAATATAGTATTAATCTTCATAATCTATTCATATTTTTTTTTTGTGAAAATAGTGGCCTGTTGACGAAAGATTTTTATTTTTAAATAATTTTATACCAACACTACTGCACCTACTTGAATCGCCACTGGGTGAGATTCTAACAATTCTGTTATAAATCAAGTTTCTCCAGCTATTTTGTGAGACGGCTGTTATGTTCCTAAAATAACACATCGAGATTATATTTTGACATCCAGTGGCGTACTAATTTTTTTTTTATTTTCATTTTGTTTTTATTAATTTTTCATCGTAAGTCCGAAGTGGATCTAGCTATCTTAGGTGCAGGTGGTAGCAATTTTTTTTTAGGTAAAAGCAGGTCAATTTACAGAAATATTTTTATTTTTTAATAATTTTCTTTCCATATCTCACCATCACTGATTTTTAACATTTCTCAATATCGTCTTTATATCATTTAGTACTTATTTTTTACGTTTCATTATATTCCCAAAATTATATTTTAATAAATATTATAGTTTGACATCCAGTGGCGTATCAATAAATTATTCTTCTTATCAAACTCGAGAACGAAAATATTTTTCCATAACAAATCGAACGTTTTTATCAATTTTTGTGCACAATTAAGGTTTTAGAAGAACCAATCTTTATTTGCAGCAGAGCCAAGCCAATCTTCCTAAAGAAATCGACTCATCCTCCAACCTATACACAAACATCATCACGATTACACCCCACCTCAAAATAACGGCGAATTTAAGTGCCCCAAATGCCTGAAGGGCTTCCACAAGAAGAACCTCCTGAAGAAGCACAAGAAAAACTGCCGGCCGCGCTTACAAAAAGACCTACTCACTCGCTGCAAAACCTGCTCCCGCATCTTCAAAGATCGCCAGAGTTTAACCAAACATCTGATCAATTACCATTCCGAATACGGTTGCGAAATTTGCGGGCAGAAATTCCAAAGCAAGTGCGAGATAGTGTCTCACATACGGTTCACGCACCCGAATTGTCATCTGTTCTGTTCTTGCGGGAATATCTTGAGGAGTAAGGAGGATTTGAGGGCGCACAAACAGGATCATTGGAACTCTTTCATCTGTCAGTTCTGCGCCGATAGTTTGCCCACCAAGATCAAGTTGAAGATGCATATTTTGAGCTTGCATAGGAAGATATTGAGTCTGAGTTGTGGGATCTGTTTGAAGCTGTTCGAGACGCAGCATATATTGAAGGATCACGTCAGATTGGCGCATAAAGTAAGTTATTTTTTTTATTTTATATGCATTTCTTGTGTATATTCACTAACGCCGCCACTGAAAATGGATTATAATAAACTTTTTTTGGGGGTTTTTAATTTTTTGTTTGTTTTTTATCAGAAACAAATGTATCAAGAAAGAAATTATGGATTATATCCTCATTAAATCTTATTTATTTGAAAAAGGGCTTTTAAAAAATATATATAGATCGTTTTTTTTTTAAATAAATATAATATCAACCGAATTATTTAGTCAAAATCGGTTGCATTTATTAGATTTTTATGTATAAACTAAATAAATTAAAACAAAACAAAATACATTGATAAAGTGGCGGTTTTAGTTTTGACAACCAGTGGCGTACAATCAGTAAAAGTGCAATACAAACTTGTAAAAATGAATATTTCTCATTGGATAAAATGCTGTTGCCAATTGGAAAATGAAAAAGAAATATTTTTAGAAAAAAAATATGCATTTTCTTTGTGTGTAGTGATTGACGCCGCCACTGGTAATGGATTGGCAAATTTTTTTGAGGGTTTTTTCTCATATTTTTTTTTGTGCTTATTATTGTAAGCAAATCTTTCAAATAAGAAAATATGAATTAGATACCCCCTCATGTTATTTTAGAAATTAATACATGACTTTTAAAAAAAACATAGACCTTTTTTTTTAAAAAAACTAAATGTGATATCAATTGAATTATTTAGTCAAAATCGATTGCACTCATTAGATTTTTATATATCAACTAAATAAGTGAAAATAAAAACAAAATTCGGTGATAAAGTGGTAGTTTTAGGTTTGACAACCAGTGGCGTACAATCAGTAAAAGTGCAATAAAAACTTATAAAAATGAATATTTCTCATTGATAAAATGCTGTTGCCAATTGGAAAATGAAAAAGAAATATTTTTTTTTTAAAAATATGCATTTTCCTTTGTTTGCAGTGATTGACGCCGGCACTGGTAATGGATTGGCAAACTTTTTTGAGGGTTTTTTGTTCTCATATTTTTTTTGTGCTTATTATCGTAAGCAAATCTTTCAAATAAGAAAATATGAATTAGATAGCCCCTCATGTTATTTTAGAAATTAATACATGACTTTTAAAAAAATATATAGAACTTTTTAAAAAAAAAAAACTAAATGTGATATCAATTGAATTATTTAGTCAAAATCGCTTGCACTCATTAGATTTTTATATATATAACTAAATAAGTGAAAATAAAACAAAATTCGTTGATAAAGTGGTGGTTTTAGTTTTGACAACCAGTGGCGTACAATTAGTAAAAGGGCAATTAAAAAAATAAATATTTCGTAATGATAAAATGTTGCTAATTAGAGAATTAAAAAGAAATATGCATTTTTTTGTGTGCAGTGACTGACGCCGCCACTGGTAATGGATTAACAAACTTTTTTGTGGGTTTTTTCATTTTTTGTTTGTACTTATTATCACAAGCAAATCATTCAAAAAAGAAAATATGAATTTACTTTTAAAAAAATGTACGATTTTAGGTATTAATGATTATACTTTGACATCCAGTGGCGTCACAATATCAAGTTCTCACATATTCAAATCGTTTGGTGAAATAGTTAATGAGATAAAATATTTTTTTTACGTATTAGCTGCTAGTATATAAATAAATCTCCTTCCACAATAATTAATTTAACTGTTTTCTAATTGTGGTCACGTATTATTGATTAAATAATAATCTTGTTTTTTTGTTTCTTGGTAATACAGTTATTAATTAACGTCACCACTAAGCTGTGGGGGTGGGGTTACAATATTTCTGTGTTAATAATTATAATAACAAATTTAATAAATTCATTGTTCAAAATTAAATAAATGTGTATTAAAAAGAACAGACATCTAGTGGGTCAAGAATAAAATATGTAAAAAGTTTTGATAGTGAGAAAAATATATTTTTTTTTTAATTTTAATATCACCCCTTTACTAACGCCGCCACTGAAGAGTGTATTTTATTTTTATTTTATTTTTTTCATGTTCAATTTTTTATAATTTATGCTTTTACTATAAAAAAAATTTGTTCCTAAACAGTGATTATATACTAAATGACGTATGGTATTATTGATTATACTTTGACATCCAGTGGCGTCACAAATCAAATCGTTTTCACCACATTCAAATCGATTTCACCAAATAGGATAAAATATAGATAAATTGCCTTCCACATTAATTAATTTATCTGTTTTATAGTTATAGAGTCATGCATTATTGATTAACAATCTTTTTTTTCCCCCTGCAATGCCATTTTAGGAACATCTCCTGCCCTTAACATCGTGCACAGTTTGTGGCAAAAATTACGGTTCTAAGTGGAAGACTTTCGATCACTTGAACAAATCCCACGGCAGAATCTTTAAACCCTGCAAAGTCTGTTTGGAAGTCTTCGATTCCGAGGATCAATTACAGAAACATTACGATACGGCTCACGCTAAATTATCCCAAGCCAAGGTCGCATCTCTAGGTCAATGCCCGTCGTCGACTATGGAATCTTCCGGCATCAAAAAAGAGCTATACGACAGCGATTTCGAGACCGAATTACGAACAAGAAGACACGAAACATAGCAATAGCGACCCTGAAGACGCCGATAATTATTCCACGTACCAAAATAATAGCCAAAGCGACGGTGAAGAGCGACCTCTAGCGTCGAAAACTGATTTTACCAACGTCGTAGATGAAAACAAGGTCTCCTTGCTGGAAAAACGCTTATTAGGTAAAACGGATCAGAAGAAAATGTTGAGCAAATTGAAGCACGAACAAAATAAGAAAGTTACCAAAATCGAATCGCCAGTTTTCGTGGGTGGGGGTAATAAAAGGGATATGGATGACGTAGACTGCAATCAGAGTCCTCTGCAGAACAGTTCGAAGAGAACGGTGTACGTCAATAGCAACGATCCTTCTTTGTGCGAGATCTGTTTGAAGACGTGGCCAGCGAAGAAGCATCTGTGGCAGCACTACATCAGGTGTCACAAAACGGTCGCCGCCACTGTTTGTGGGATCTGCTTGAAGGCGAATGACAGTTATGAAACGTTGCAGAAACATCTGAGGGAGAATCATCCCACGCTGTTGCACGGGCAAGGATTCGGGTCGAATTTCATCTGCAGGATATGTGGAAGGTAAGGCGTCTTTTGTTATCCCCCCTTCTTTTTTTTTTAAAATTAATTTCAAGGTCAAGTGATTTGGGAAATAAGTGAAATTGTATGGTGTAAGATTTATAGGATTTATAGGAAATCGTAGTTTTTTTTATTAAAAAGTTTATTTGATAAATAGATACAGATTCGAATTTGACATCCAGTGGCGTAGTAAGTTTAAAAAATTGGAAGAAAAGAGTTGTTTTATCCCAAATTTGCAGATTCAAGATTCGTATTTTATTATAAATTGTATTTTCTTTATTAAAATGTTTAATTGATATATTAATAAATAAATAATGATTCTAATTTGACATCCAGTGGCGTAGTAAGTTTAAAAAATGGAATAAAAGAGTTGTTATATCCCAGATTTGCAGATTCGAGATTCGTATTTTGTTTTAAATCGTATTTTCTTTATTAAAACGTTTAATTGGTATATTAATAAATAAATAATGATTCTATTTTGACATCTAGTGGTGTAGTAAGTTTAAAAAATTGGCATAAAAGAGTTGTTAGATCCCAAATTTGCAGATTCAAGATTCTTATTTTGTTTTAAATCATATTTTCTTTATTAAAATGTTTAATTGATATATTGATAAATAAATAATGATTCTAATTTGACATCCAGTGGCGTAGTAAGTTTAAAAAAATGGAATAAAAGAAGGTTAGATGAGAGTAATAAAACTCGTTCTTTCGTTCATTTAATATTTATTATATGATTACTAGTTTCGGCTTTTTAAAAAGCCATCTTCAGATCACTGGAATTAAAAAGCCGAAGCTAGTAATCATATATTAAATATTGAATGAACGAAAGAACGAGTTTTATTACTCTTATCTAACCTTCACGTATAACGTTCATTGGATACTTAGAATATAATGGAATAAAAGAGTTGTTATATCCAAAATTTGCAGATTCAAGATTCGTATTTTCTTTATAAAATGTTTAATTGATATATTTATAAATAAATAATGATTCTAATTTGACATCCAGTGGCGTAGTAAGTTTAAAAAATTGGAAAAAAGAGTTGTTATACCTCAAATTTACAGATTCAAGATTCGTATTTTGTTTTAAATCGTATTTTCTTTATTAAAATGTTTATTTGATAGATAAATAATGGTTCTAATTTGACATCCAGTGGCGTAGGAAGTTTAAAAAATTTGAATAAAAGAGTTATTATACCTCAAATTTACAGATTCAAGATTCGTATTTTGTTTTAAATCGTATTTTCTTTATTAAAATGTTTGATGAATAAATAATGATTCTAATTTGACATCCAGTGGCGTAGTAAGTTTAAAAAATTGGAATAAAAGAGTTATACCTCAAATTTACAGATTCAAAATTCGTATTTTGTTTTAAATCGTATTTTATTTATTAAAATGTTTAAGTGATGAGTAAATAATAAATATGTAGGGATTCTAATTTGACATCCAGTGACATAGTAAGTTTTAAAAAAAAAAAAAATAGATAAAGGAGTTGTTATATCTCATATTTATAGATTCAAGACTCGTTATTGATTCGTCCTTCGATTAAAATTTTTCTTTTATTTGTGTGAAAATATAAAAATTTGCATAAAAACAAACGTTTTGAATTCATTAAAAAAACTTTTTAATTTCTTTTCTTTTCGTTGGAAAATGGGCGATTTTAATGTTGACAGCCAGTGGCGTGCTAACAATAAAAGTTCTATTTAAGACGATGACTATTAAATATGGGTCAAATGAAAAATAAAATATTTTCCAATAAAAAAAGATGCTTTCTGTAGAGTCACGCTTACTAAGGCGTCGCCACTGGATGTGGATCTGTATGGTTTTTGTATCCTGTTTTGTTTTTTAATGTAATTATGACAAGCATTCTGATTTAAACAAAAAATAAAATAAAAAAACGTTATTTTTTTTCCTAAAATGGTAAATTAGCTTTAATAATCACTCACGCACGCTGCCACTGACTGCTTGATGATAGAGCTTGTACATATAAAGTCATCGAAAATAAAATAAGTGTTCTCTCAGAGTATTCTAGAACATATCAACTGACTTTTAAGATTTTATTTTTTGTGAATATCAATAACAAGTAACGACCTAGTTAATTTTTTTATGTTAATATGTATTACGAAAAACAACTACTCTTAATAACACAACGTCTCACCACGCAGATATCACAACGCCAGCTCCAAACTGAAACTACACATGGCCATACACGAGAATTTCGACTGGAAGATCCTGGAGCCGTACGAGAACTCGAAATCCGATTCGCAGATGCTAAAATCCGAACAGAATTCCATCGATAACGGCTACGACAACGACAGACAAGACAACCAAGAAGACGAAGATGAGGACGAAGGAGAAGAAGACGAAGTGAAATCAGAGCCATCCCCACTACAAGTGGAGATCAATTACGAGAGCCTAATCGAAGAGGTGGAATGTTCCTCCGGCTCGGAAAACGAAAACGACTCGGACGAAGATAACAGAGAGGGAAACGGCGTGGAAACGACCAGTTCCGAAGCTAGTGACAGCGATGACGTATCTGAAGAGAACTCGTTGGATCCAGATGCTTCAGAACATGTTGAGAGAGAAAGGAATGCTGGAGAAGCAAGCGAACTCCGTCAGACATAAAAAGACTGATAATAATAAAGGCGTTTCTACTAATCATCCAGTTGTGGACGTTAAAAGCGAAATCGACGACTCCGCAACCGAAGACACAACCAATTCGACGGAATCAGAACGCGATTTTAATAATAAACCGTCTGTCGTGGGTGTTAAAAGCGAAAACGGTTCTTCGGACGAAGAAATCGGCTCGCAAATCTCCATACCGACGGAGGATGAAGACGAGGAGGAGGAGGAAGAAGAGGAAGATGACGAAATGATGCCGGATGAGGAGAATCGCGATTATTCGGACGATGAGGATTCGGGTAGAAACGTGTTCGATCGCAAACCCGAAGAATTGGATTCCGCCATCAAGTCGATCAGTTACGACGAAGTGGTGATCAAAGAGGAACAAGTGAGCGATCAGTTCTGCGAACTGCAGACGGCGCAAGGCCTCAGCGTGCACGAGATACAGAGTGCCGTCGATAGTATTCTATAAGGGAGGTGTGAATGGAGACGTAAGAGAGAGAGAGAGAAAAGAGAATGCTGCGAGAATGTGTTCGTTACATTTGGTTCTTCTTATATTTAGGGATATTTCTGGATGTTTTAAGTGTTTTAAAGTCGATTTATAACGAGGAAAGATTTTTTTGACATATGTCAAATGTCACCTGTCAAAAGTGTCAAGAAAACATGTTGAAGGTAAGAAATATTTTCAGCAAATTCAGTAATTTTGATAAAATTTGGTAGGAATGTGGGAGATTCTATTTTTTTTTTGAACATCCTGTTTTTGATTTTATGGGGTGACATAGGGACGCAAAATTACTCCTAAAAACTTATTTTTTGCGATATTTCAGAAGTGAACAGAGATATCGATATCTGCTAAAGATCAAATCGTTCCTTATTTCCGTTTTAGGTTGGGAACAAAAAGAACAGTTTAAAAAAAAATATTTTTTTTTGTCTCACCTCAGCTCTGGTATATTTATAATTAAATTTTTCTTTTTTCTCTATAATCTTTGCGTTTTTTTGTTACTTTACTTATTACCACACTTCTTCACTTCTCATTCATTTTTAAAGTTTTATTTATAATCACTTGCGTACATTGGCACTCATAAACACATTGACTTGCCAAGACGTTAAAAAGTAATTTATGTTTTCGAGGTGACCAACAAAACCTAAAAACTTATTTGTTTGCGATATTTTTGAAATGAGAAGAGGTACCGATATCTGATGAAGACCAAATCCTTCCTTGTTGGTGTTTTAGGTTGGAAACAAAAAGAACAGTTTAAAAAAATATTTTTTTTGTCTCAATCCTGCTCTGGTATATTTATAATTTAATTTTTCTTTTTTCTCTATAATCTTCGCGTTTTTTTGTTACTTTACTTATTACCACACTTCTTCACTTCTCATTCATCTTTAAAGTTTTATTTATAATCACTTGCGTACATTGGCAATCATAAACACATTGACTTGCCAAGACGTTAAAAAGTAATTTATGTTTACGAGGTGACCAACAAAACCTAAAAACTTATTTGTTTGCGATATTTTTGAAATGAGAAGAGGTACCGATATCTGATGAAGACCAAATCCTTCCTTGTTGGTGTTTTAGGTTGGAAACAAAAAGAACAGTTTAAAAAAATATTTTTTTTGTCTCAATCCTGCTCTGGTATATTTATAATTTAATTTTTCTTTTTTCTCTATAATCTTCGCGTTTTTTTGTTACTTTACTTATTACCACACTTCTTCACTTCTCATTCATCTTTAAAGTTTTATTTATAATCACTTGCGTACATTGGCAATCATAAACACATTGACTTGCCAAGACGTTAAAAAGTAATTTATGTTTACGAGGTGACCAACAAAACCTAAAAACTTATTTTTTTGCGATATTTTTAAAATGAGAAGAGATACTGATATCTGATGAAGACCAAATCGTTCCTTCTTGGTGTTTTAGGTTGGAAACAAAAAGAACAGTTTAAAAAAAATATTTTTTTTGTCTCACCCCAGCTCTGGTATATTTATAATTAATTTTTTCTTTTTTCTCTATAATCTTTGCGTTTTTTTGTTACTTTACTTATTACCACACTTCTTCACTTCTCATTCATTTTTAAAGTTTTATTTATAATCACTTGCGTACATTGGTAATCATAAACACATTGACTTGCCAAGACGTTAAAAAGTAATTTATGTTTACGAGGTGACCAACAAAACCTAAAAACTTATTTTTTTGCGATATTTTTGAAATGAGAAGAGATACCGATATCTGATGAAGACCAAATCGTTCCTTGTTGGTGTTTTAGGTTGGAAGCAAAAAGAACAGTTTAAAAAAATATATTTTTTTTTGTCTCACCCCAGCTCTGGTATATTTATAACTTAATTTTTCTTTTTTCTCTATAATCTTTGCGTTTTTTTTGTTACTTTACTTATTACCACACTCCTTCACTTCTCATTCGTCTGGAGACGGAATGCTGCGAGAATGTGTGGAAAATTGTTTCGTTAAATTTGGTTCTTCTTCTATTTAGGGATATTTCTGGATGTTTCAAGTGTTTTAATTAAGTCGATTTATAATGAGGAAATCGTCGGGAAAAGATTTTTTTTGACATATGTCAAATGTGACATTTGACATATGTCAAAATATGCTGTCAAAAACAGGTGACCTGTCAAAAGTGTCAACAAAACATGTTGAAGGTAAGAAATATTTTCAGTAATTTTTATAAAATTTGGTAGGAATGTAGAAGATCCTATTTTTCTTTTTTTTTTTTTGAGTATCCTGTTTTTGGTTTTATGGGGTGACATAGGGACTCAAAATTACTCCTAAAAACATATTTTTTGCGATATTTCAGAAGTGAACGGAGATATCGATATCTGCTAAAGATCAAATCGTTCCTTATTAGCTTTTTAGTTTGGAAACAAAAAGAACAGTTAAAATAAAATAAAAAAATTAATTTTTTGTCTCACCCCTACTCTGGTATATTTATAATTTAATTTTTCTTTTTTCTTTATACTCTTTGCACTTTTTTTTCTTTTCTAAATGTCGATTTTGGGAAGTTATCGTCATTTTTATATTTTTTTTTCTTCATATTTTTTGAATTAAATTTAATATCGTATGGCATTTAAATTAAAAATCGTTGTTAATATTAGAACATAAAAAAGTAATATACGTAAAAATACTAACAGCCGTGCTTTGTTGGTCACCTCGTAAATATAAATTACTTTTTCACGTCTTGGCAAATCAATTTGTTTATGATTGCCAGTGTACGTAAATGATTATAAATAAAACTTTAAAAACGAATGAGAAGTGAAGAAGTGTGGTAATAAGTACTTCCTAATAAGTTCAATTTAAAATTGTGATTAACTACTATATTGAAATTATTCTTATATGAAAGAATTATTATATATTTGTCATATTAAAGATAACGTGTCCCCCTCCCCCTCCTCCCCCCGCCCGAAAACGTATTTTATTAGGTAGATATAATAGAGGTTAACGACTTTATCAATATTTAAAGTTTTATTTATAATCACTTGCATTCATTGGTAATCATAAACACATTGATTTGCCAAGACGTGAAAAAAGGTAATTAATGTTTACGAGATGACCAACAACGCAGGAATTTTCTTGGTTGTTAAAATATTATTTTTTTATACTCTAATACGACAAACAATTTGTAATTTAAATGCAATGCGACATTTTATTACAATTTAATTCCATAAATAAGAGGAGAAATAGTTTTTTTTTTAAGGGTATATGAAAAATTACGAGAATATCCCAAAATGGACAGTTAGAAAAAAATCAAAAACCCCTAACCTTTTTTTTTACTTGGTTTAAAGATTAAAAAAAAAAGAAATATTAAATTTATAATATCCTAGAGCAAGAATGAGAAAAAAATATATTAAATACGACAAAAAAAAAGAAGGGTTTAATCCATAATTACTAATATTTTGTTCTTCAGACTACCGATTTCGCGTTATAACACATAATCAGGTGTTAATGGTCTTAATTAATTAAAACGAGCTTTAAAAATAGCTTTTTTAGACCATCGATACCTGATGATGCGTTATAACGCGAAACCGGTAGTCTGAATAAAATATTGGTAATTGATTAATTCTTTTTTTGTCCTGTTTGTCATGTTTAATATGGATCCACACTATATCTACGCCGATGGTGTAGAAATTATATTATTGTAATGCCCTAACGAATTCCCTATTTTTACCTAAAATAAGAAATAATTAAGCCTTTAACATATTTCCATATCTCGTCTCGTTTCTAAAATATTGGCAAAAATGTATTTTATTTTAGGGGGTAATTTTGAGCCCCCATTACACCCCATAAAAGCAAAGACGGGACGCTCTATTAATTTCTTTTTGTGGGGATTTTTATCTTAATATTTTTCTTTCTTATATTTAACATATTTCCGCTAGTAATTAATGTTTCCTTTAGAAGAAATAAATTTTGTCTGTGCCCTGCAAATTTAAACATTTAAACAAACACCCTATATATAAAACTATTTTCAATGACATTACAATGTTTTTGGGGTGTTGTTCTCTTTTAAATTTAAAATTATTATGATAAAATTAAATCAATTTAAATATTTATATAAAAAGAAACTTGAGAAAAATGACATGTGTCAAATGTTATCTGTCAAAAACGCTAGAAAAGAGCGCTATTAAGTAAAATTTTGGGGTGTTGTTCTCTTTTAAATTTAAAACTATTATAATAAAATTAAATCAATTTAAATATTTATATAAAAAAGAAACTTGAGAAAAATGACATGTGTCAAATGTTATCTGTCAAAAATGCTGGAAAAAAAGCGCTATTAAGTATAATTTTGAGTTGTATTAATTTTTGATTGGCCTAAACAGCTTCTTATTTTTTTTTTTTTTCGTTTTGTTAACATTTAATGTATTAAATATTAAAAAAATAGCTTTCGCCTAAACAAAAATTAAATTAAAAATATTTAAATAAATCCTTGTATATATCTTTTTTTATAAACACGTTTTTGTATATTATTCGCGATATAAATTTGAAATTAATATAAAATATTTATAAATAGAAAAAAAATCAAAAACATCTTGCATAAATAAATTAGGTACAAAAACAGTATATTTAATATTTTTGTCTCAAACATCATTCGTTTTTATTTTATTATCGTTTAAAAGAAAAAAAAAAACTTGAAACATCCAAGATGAAAATGAAAATTAAATTGTAAATTATTATTATTTTTTGTCCTTGGCTATTTGTTTCTGGATGTTTCAGGTGTATTAAAATAGATTTTAAACGTCAAAAAAAACTGATATATATCAAATGTCATCTGTTCAAAACTATCAGGAAAACATTTTGGGTGGGGGTGGGAATATTTTGAAAGTTTATCAGTGTTAAGTACAATAATTAAAAAAAAATTCTGTATTTATCTAAAAATAAGCCAAACAAAAGAAAAAACGCATTTATTTTCCTTCACTTAAATTAAGGATTAAATAATAAATATTATAATATAGATAAAAAGGAAACTCAAGAAAAATGACACAAATATTAAGAAAATAATATTTGTGTGCTATTAAATATGGTATTGATTTGTATTAATTCTTGATTAACTTAAATTTTTTTCTCGAAAATATATTTTTTCTTTATTGATAAAATATTTCCGCTAATATTTAGCGTTTTGTTTTAATAAAGAAATGAATTTCGTCTGCATGCAAATTTAAACATTTAAATAAACATCCTGTATACATATATATACAGTTTACATATGGCGTTTTATGGTGTTGCCCCTTTTAAATTAAGAATTAATATAAATTAATAATATTATATAAATATTTATACATTAATAAAAAAAAATAAGAAAAATGACATGAATAATTATCAACATAAAAATATTAAATTGTAAATTTTTTTTTATCCGAGAAGTTTCATGCAAGAAATATTTTTATTTTTTATCACAAGTACTTACTATTTTAAAAATTTTATTTTATTTTTTATTAACGAAAAAATATACTTAATATTTTTGTCCCAAACTTTATTTTGTTTTCTAATTATCTTTCGATCGCGAGAAAACACTTGAAGCATCCGAAGAATGTGTTATTCGTATGTGGAAAACAGAAAAAGAAATATAATTGTGATTCTCACTGATATATTATTAGGTGTACACTTCGCATTACCATTTTTGAACAACTCTTATTAAATATTATTAAATTATTATTATTATTATTATTATGCTGACTATAACTATACCTTATTTTTTATTATTAATTATTAAATTAATCTTTAATTAATTACGACTACATCGCTGTGTTTCTATTTTTCATTACAATTATATAAATACTTTATTATTTATACGAGTATTGAAACTTTATACACTAAGAATATTAATTTTATCAAGTGAATCAATGATAAAAGCACAAACATGACAAAGAGGAACGACATAAATAATGAAGCCAATTAAATAATTATTTACTTAATTTGCAAATAAATGTATTATTACATATTGCTCTGTCATCATTTCGTCTTTTACGAACATAAACAGCTTTTACGAAGCATTTATTAATACTAGATTATTGCGATCAAATAAGATAACATTTTTCGTGGTATTGACTATTAAATTAAATGATCAAAATATGCCAGATAACGTTCAGATCACCGAAATTGACATAGAGAAAATGCATCGTGACATACATATTGAACTCTATTTCAGCTGAGATTATTTTTCTTCGTAAACATATACAGGGTGGATTTTCTTAAGATTATTTTTTTGGTATAATTATCATAAATGCCATCATTTATCGTTTTTTTTTTTTTTAATAAGAAAATATTACGCAAAATAAAAATTATTTCTAAAATGTTATTCACTCCTATTGGTATATATGTGAAACACTCTGTATATGTCGTGCTTTTTTATGTGAAATTGTAAATTTGGATTTGAAAATACATCAACATCACGTATACAAGAAATTGACAAGAAGTTTGGAGATGAAACAATTGCAGATATTTGGATTTTTTTTTTATTTTTTTTTTTTTTTTTTAAATATAAATCGGGGGTCTAGCCTTATATATTTGCAAAAATAAAAAAATAATAATAAAATAATGTACAGGTGTTTCATTTAAAATAAATCAATTTTGTTGTGTTTGTGAAAAATATTTTTTTCTTACTAAGGGAATAAATAAGAAAATTATTTTTTTTTTCGTTGAAAAATTTGAAAAATATTTTTAAAAAATCCAAAATACAAGGTTTTAATACAAGAAAATTTTTTTCGATTTTTTTTCACCACTTAAAAGAAAAGATTTTTTTTTAAAGAAAAATTTGGAAAAAAATTATTATAAGAGCGGATTTTTAAAATTTTTAATTCAAGATCCACAATGTCATTGAAAAAAAAATCAAAATGATGGCCAAATAAATCAATTCTGTAAACCTTTTTCAATTTTTTTTTTTTTAATTTCAAAGTTCTATTCAAGAAAATTGTTTTTTATGATTAAAAGTACAAAAAACTATGCAAATATATAAGAACTTATTGAAAAAAATCCAAGCTGGTGCTAATGCATGAGCAAATAATAAAAAAATATTTCTTTTTATATAAAAAAACATTTCTTTTTCCAAAATCGGAAATAAAAATAATTAAAAAAAAACCATCCTTTTTTAATGGAAAACTACTACAATTCTGGGGAAAAAATAGCATTAATTTTTTATTTCAGAAGAAACATAATTAATCGAAAAAAGTATAAGGAAAGCTATGTAAATACAAAACATTTGAAAAAAAGTCAAAATTCTTTTTTTTATTAATTTTTAATTGAAAATTGATTAATTAGATTAATTTTAGAAATTAACATTCAGTGAAAAACAATTTTTTGTACGTGAAAAATAGCATAGTAATTAAAGATATACGCTTCAACGAAACAAGAACAAATATTTTTGTTTAAAAAAACATCTTTTAGAAGAAAAAAATCTGCTTTTATCGTGAAAAATACAAATGTAACAGTGAAAAAAAATCTAGGATGGCAGCCATGCACAATTTCATACTAAAAATATTTTTTTAAAGCTTCTAATGAAAAGTTCTAAAATGAAAAAAAAAAATAAATAAATAAATAACCACATTGATTTTAATTAATATTTACATTTTTTTTTACAATTAGAAAAAATGATTGTTAATAAATAAATATAAATATTTATATTTTTGAAAATATTTCAAAATAAATCCAAAAAAAAAAATACTTTATTGTCAAATAGTTAAAAAAAATTCAATTTAACATTTCCCAATTACTTTTTTGTAGCTCGAAACATTTTCTAATTCCAATATTTTATACAAAGTTTAAAATTATTAATATGAGACATCTGAACACGGATCTCCAAACTTTTTGAAAACAGATTGTATATATTGCAAAATATCTTCTCTATTATCTATTATTATAAGTAATCGATAAGACAGAAAAAATCATTTAAATAAGACTGTTTACGTTAATGTAATTATAAATACCCCTTTTTTTTTGTTCGTTCTTTTGATATTCGCATCTTTTTGTATGATAGTGTATTAATTATTATGAAATAAGTCAGAAAACAAAAAAGCGATCTGATTTAATGTATGATATATAAATATAGACATTTTTTTCATCGACAAGAAAGACAGAAGACAAGAAACGAAGAGTGACATACCTTTATATGTAATTTTTTTTTTTCATTGTTTTTATTTAGGTTATTTAAGGAATTAGGTAGGTACATTATTACGACTTACTTTTCACGACACGTATTTGTATTTATTTTATTTTTGTATCTCCCTTTTTTATATTATTATACATTGTATTTAGATTTCTGGTTATTATATTATACTTGTCCGTATAGTAGGATATTTAAATAGTGTTTAAGCATTCCTATACAAATATATATTATATATATATATATATATAATATTATAGTATACCGACACTATACTATTATTATTATTATTATTAAATGTATATATTTCAAGAATATGAACAAAATAAACTTATTTTGTAAAAAAAAAATCATTGATATCATTTACTTACAGAGTTAAAAATATGTATCCTACTGATAAATTCGAAGAATGCGAATGATTCACACATGTAAGATAAAACAAGCCAAATTTTAATACATTTCAAATATGAAAACAAGAAAAAAGTCATTTTGGATATTGTTTATTTTTAATATTAAATTATGCAATAATTTCTGGATCTAAAACATATATTTACTTACAAATAATATCTACGTAATGAAACTATCGGTTCATTATTCTTTTCTATTTAAATTTGCACTGCTAATCCTAATTTTTTTTAACCGTATTTAGGAGATTTCTAATGTTCTAAATTAAATGTGAAGATGCACCGTACTTCCAAGCCGTTCAAACGTGGAATAATCAAATTAACCAATCGTGTCGCAAACTCTATGCTAGGCGACTTCTGATTGGTCGGATTTAAAAAGCTAAACAAAAGCACCCCGATTTTTTCACAAAATTCCAAATAATTTTTAACAATTCGTTTTTGAGACGTAAAAATAAGTGTTTATTGTGACAAATATTACTATACAGATAATTAAGTAAATAAATAAACGAGATTAGAGTAACACTTAATTTTAATTTTTATATTTTATTAAATAAAGAAGAGACAAACAGATTCCTGTAATTGATAATTCACCTCTTAAAAGATAGATGTCACAGCGTGCCGATTACGTAAATTTACCAATTAAATTTAAACTAATATCTTTAATTAATTTAAAATATGTGATAAATGAGCAATATTCAAGCAATATTTAATTTTAATTTTTACATTTTATTAGATATCAAAGACGCAAACAGATTTAATTGGTAATTTGTAATTAGCAATTATTACAGTGAAAGATAGATGTCAGCACGTGCGTAATCATTTAAATATACCAATTCAATTTAAATTAAAATATTTGGCTAATTCAAAGTACATGATAAACAACTACTAAACGAGATTAAAGCAATATCTATTTTTAATTATTTTATTTCATTAAATTTAAAAGATTCAAGCCGGTTCCTGTAATTAATAATTCATTTGTTCAGAGATAGATGACACTGCGTGTCCATCTATATTTTTAGCTCTATTGTGGTAAAAAAAGGCATTTACTTAAGCTGAGTTCTAACAAAATATGAATCTTAATTTTCCATAGCTTATTTGAGTGAATAAAATAAAAGTTTAAATAGAAGTAGGTTTCTGTCATTATGTATTGAAGTATAGACGCAACTGCATGATCATAGAATAATAATAAATGCTATTAAACATTTTAAATAAAATAAAATGACAAATATGAATATTATGCAATAAAATGTTGCAAATAAAAACTACTTTTTAACGCAACTGTTATAAAAATACAACCAAATATAATAACAATAATAAGGAAAGCTCTTTCTGCATCTTTTGTCAAACATACTCTACGCCTCAATTTTTTATGAATATTGTTATTATTTAAATTAAGTTTTAAGTTTATTTTTATGCAAAATAGAAATATTTTTTTAATTTCCCTCACAGAACTGGACAAATAAAATTAAATTTAAACAAGAAACTTATGTAATTACGTATTCGTCCATTGAAACATAGGTGTCACTGTGTTGACATTAATTAAATTTATTTTAATTGAACCAAATACAGTATAGATATAATACTAGTATGATATTTGATTGAACAGCATTAAATACCACAGACAAAATAACATACTATATGTTATTTTATCTGTGATTTAGGTGACACTTTTTTTTATAAATTGCATATGTATACTCGTTAAGGTTATAAGAGACAGCGGATTCCTGTAAGTGATAAATCGCCTCTTATATGATAGATGTCACTGCGAGTGTATTAAATAACAATGTATTTCATAATTAAAAACTCTTTTAAATAAAACTGCATTTTAAATAAGCTTTCACTTAAACATTCTAATTAAATTTAAAATATTTTATTTTACATTCGATCAACATTTGCATCTCATCCCCACCGCTTCGATTCTCTTCGAATTCCGACAGGTCTGTGATTCCGGCAGACATGACAGCAAACATCGAATGGCGTCAGAAGGAGCGTTTCATCTGCTGCTCAACGTTTTCTCTGTGTAATTTTAATTTTCAAACAGTAATCTCGTAATTTAAGGCCCAAAATGAGTGTAGATATGAATGACGAACGTCTCCACATCGTAAGTAAAACGCACGCATTCCATTTTCGCCACGAGGAAACCATTTGATGGTTAAACATGATTTGATGTTTACATTTAACTCTTGATGTTTATCGACAGGATTGGGGTAACGATAAACTCTACAGGACTCAGAGGCAAGTCGAGAAAAACCCATACGACTTGGAATCCTGGTCGATCCTTTTGCGTGAGGCCCAAAGTAAGCATATCTCCGAGGTGCGTCCCCTCTATGAGCATTTGATCTCGATATTCCCCAGTGCTTCTCGATATTGGAGGATTTACATAGAACACGAGGTACGGACAGAGTAATTACAATTCGTAGTTTTAAACAGCAAGAACTTTCGGAACGCAACCACTATCTTCTTTGTGTTATTTACAGATGAAGTCGCGTAACTTTGAAAAAGTCGAAAAGGTAGGGACCCACACTCTTATTACTATTGTAAATAATAAAATGAATACGTATAGAAATAGTTGTTTGATTCCGTCGTGCAGTCTCACTGTCTTACGATACAATAAATACAAGTTTGAATTTACTGCGAGAATTTTTTATTTCTATACTGCCTCGATGTGTTTGGAGATTTGGGAGGAAGTTTTCTGATATTCACCGCGAGTTTTTTTTTAAGTAAAGAGTGATTTATAACGTCAGAATATTTGAAAGCTTCTTTCTGGATTTTAACCTTTCTTATATAATGGTAGATTTAGTTTCCGAGACGCAATTTAAAGTTAGGTTAGAATTTGCTGTCACCTGTCATATACAACTTGTCAAATGGTAAGTTTGTGATTGAATGAAACTTTGGAATTGAATAGAAATGTTGAAAACATGATTTTTAAGGGTTGTCGTTGCTAATGTCATAAAAATAGCAAGAAAATGTGTTCTTAAATATATTTAAAAAATATCAAGGTGTAAAAGAGAATTCTAAAACGAAATTCGATTTTATTTAAAGAAAATTAAGTGAAAATCTGAGATTTCAAATGAAACATCCTCTATGGATTTTTTAATCTGCATTTTCAATACTGTCAAACATGACATTACAAATATCGGTATTTGTTTATTTGTGGATTTTTTTTTTCTTACATATATTAGTATGTAACAAAGCAGTCTTTGTCATTTCATTTTTTCCTTATTGTCGAAAATATACCGGGTGTTTTATTTTGTTTTATTTAAAATTTATTTTTGGAAAATTTTTTTGACATTTGTACTAAGAATTTTTATTTAAATATGTTACATAATTATAATTTATTAAAGTGATAACAGGATTTCATTTTGAATTTGTGTTATTTTACAAGCCTATGCACATACTTTTGTGATAGTTTAAAATTACCATTTTATCATTGAATTATGAGAGTAATTTTTGAATAGTTTTTTAGCATATCTTAATAATCCCGAAATTTACTTTGAGACACGTCACGTGACCATACTACGGCGGCAAATTTGAAAATTATGCTACAAAATGGGTAAAATCGAGGTTAGATGACGTATTAAAAGAAAACATTTTTCTCGTATAAATTACATGTTTTATATATTTTTTTATCACTTTAAATACTTAAAGTAGTAGTAAAATCTATATATTTTTTGAATGTGTTTGCAAAAATTCGCATACAAACTCCTTTTCAATAATAAATAAAATGAAACAACAGTTTCGTTTATTAGGACTTTGTTTTCACTCATATTTTTATTATAAATATCTTTTTAGAAGACTGGTGACAAGATGTTTCGGCACATCTGTGCCATCTTCAGACGTCTTTCTTTACAATTAAAGGTGTTATATATAAATATAGTTTTTTAGTTATATAATAAAACTTATACAGTTGTATCTATAGTAAGTCCTATAGATTTGCTTTTAAAAATATATATAATAATATTGGATAGAGGAAAACGCTTAAAATTTTCACGAAATGTCGGAATTATTGATTCGATTAAAGGAGAGTTCGAATTCGAATCAGAGAATGGCGTTTAAAAATGGATTACCATTCAGTTGGACATACGAAATGATGAATTAGATTTAGAGAAAAAATCAAATTGCAGAGAGGTTCATTTAGGGAGAGTCAACTCTGCAGTAACATAAATAATAATATCTATGTATTGGGATCATACAAAAATACATTTTCATATTGCCCAAAAAGACCAAATCATCATAATAGTCAAATAAGTTCTAAAAATTTATGATTATTAAAATATTAAAAGCAATAGAGTTAGAGATAAGGAGTTTGAAATGTAATTATTAATTCTGATATGACATTTTAATTAATTATAGATTGAAAAGTACAAGTTTCTCACATTTTTTTTCTTCATCCATTTATGAAACTCACACTTTTCAATCTAAATCATATTTTCATAATAGAATTAATAGTTACACCTCAAACTGTCCATCTACAACCATATTTACAATATCCTTCCCAGTAAACAAATTCAAATTTCCCGCAATTATATTTGGTAACTTCAACTTAAAAGATATTCAAGAGGTTTGTTCGCTGGTGTTACACCAATTACACTGGTGCATATTGTCTCTTTCTCAGATGTATAAAGAGTAAATCCTGTTTTAAGTAGGAGTCAGTGTGGAAAGTGACCAGCGAACAAACCTTCAAATAACTATTAGTGTAATACAAAATCGTAGTTGTAATCGTAATTGAGGGAAATTTAAAGTTGGTTTACTGGGCTAAATCCTGCTAAATAGCGTATTAACGAAAATACAATGAAATTCAACATAATTGACGATGTAAAAATTTAAGACATTATTCTTTGAATGTTGATTCTGTAAGATTTTTCTTATATAACTTAATATACTTCTATTCTGGGGTATGGAAATATATAAAATAAGAGACTGTTATTGTTTTTCTGAAACGTTTTTTTTTTTTGTAAATAATTTATTACACATTTTATATTATTTTAATGTTACTAAAAGTTTTATCAGGCAACTAAAATCAATTTATGTATAACACCATCATAATATCATTGTAAAGAGATTTGTAGCGATATTTGTAATAAAAAGAGAATAGATAAGGACAAACCAAACTGTTGCTTCACTTTATTTATTATGAAACATAACTTCACTACAAGGGACAATATGAATACTTTTCAAATAACTTTTTTATTGTTGTTTGTGGATATCATCTAACCTCACTCTTTGCGCCTGTTTATGATATAGTTTTGAATTTTTTTTTAGTTAAAGTAAAAATTTATGCGGTCATTGGACATTTCTGAATCCCTCCAGTAAAAAAATTAAGAATAACAGAGATTCACATATTGCAATAATTATACAAGTTAAAAATACGCAATTAAAAGTGTTTTATTGCTACTAAAACAGATATAAAACCTATTTCCTTCTAATATACGCATCTTCCTCGAACATCCTGTATCCAACGCGCCAATCAAGCTCCTATAAATAGTGTAATGTAATCTTAATATTTTCTACAGCTCTTTCAAAGATGCCTCATGAAGATTTTGAATATAGAACTGTGGAAATTGTACCTGACTTATGTCAAAGAGACGAAAGCATCGCTACCCACATACAAGTGAGCTCCGACATTCACACATTCACCTGCTGTACAGAGTGTTTCATTAACGGCTTTTAAGATCTTTGATTGCATTGCGGACGATAAAAATATTTCCTAAGTATAAAAATTATATTTACGGAATTCGGAATGCTGTCTAAGTCTAAGAATGTTTTCCAGTATATAGGGTGTTTTAAAAATAGGTGAACGCATACTTTATATTCATTTGTTTAGTATTATTATTAAATCGATAAACAATTCGTATGTTTTTATTTAATCGTTATAATATGAACTTGTCTATGAAACATCATTAATACATCACATCATGATCCAAAATTAATAAAAATGTCGATTAGCAGAAAAAAAAGGAAGTTTTCTCACATTATTGACGTTTATTCTTATCATAAATTACATTCAATAATTTTATTATCGCGTCAGATTAAATTAGAATGTTTGTAAAAAAATATATGTATAAAACACGAAAACTGTTTGCATTTTTTTTCTTAAAAAAGATTATTAAAGTAATTTATAGGCCTGTTCGAATATGTAGTTCGCGAACGGTTGGTGATCACGTGAACCAATCAGCGAACAGATTGGAGTTCTCGTGAACTGAATGCGTTGCCTGATTGGTTCTCATGATCGTGAACTGCATGTTCGAATAAACCTTATATAAACGCCCTAGGCAGTGGGAGTGACGTAAAATGACGTTTAGTGGGCATAGATAGTACGTCATATTGACGTCTTATTAAACGTCACTCTGCTACCTGGGTCATATCATTTTCCAGCGTAAGATTCAAATATGTTGTTGTTGTTGTTATTGGCTTTGGTGTTAGCCATTAGCCAAAGATTCAAATACTTACCCACAAATTTGGCAAACGTTCACTTACTTCTAGGACGCTCTGTATAGTCGAAAACGCTACGAGATCATGCAACGTTTAAATTTGAATTTAATATATTCACAGTTTCGTATAGAATTGCTCTTCCTAAAAATAAAAAGATAGATCCGCAATTAATTAAAGATCCGCTCTTTAATGGGACACTTCTATATACAGGGGACTTCATTGAAAATTAAACAAGCGAATATTTCCAGGGAAAAGATGGCGCAGGCGTACGATTTCGCCCTGGATAAGATTGGCATGGACATACACTCATATCCGATCTGGAACGATTATGTGAATTTCTTAAAGAGCGTAGAGGCAGTCGGTTCTTACGCGGAGAATCAGAAAATATCAGCTGTTCGTAAAGTCTACCAGAGGGGTGTTATAAACCCTATGGTCGGTATGGAGACTTTCTGGAAAGATTATATATTGTTCGAACAGGTAGATATACATATAAATTTTTCAATCTCTTTTTGGTATTTCTTGGTAATAGCGGAAGTTCTTTTAACGAGTAATTGATTAAATAAATATTTTTGATTGACGTTTCGATAGATATAGGGTTTTTTTTTTAAAACGTTATCCCCTGTATATTACTGCATTTTTTTTTAATATCTCAAACCCCACACCCAACAAACTATATATCATTATAATTCTTGAAAAAGTGTTTATGCGAAAATATGAAAGATACAGGGTGACCTATTTAAAGAAATTACCGATGACGTCATATCTCCAAATATGTGATAATTGTCGGAAATCAAAATGTGTCACAGTGTAGAATTAAAATACTACAAAAACCCTTCTGAAGGTTACCCACTTGGCAAAATAACATGACTATAACGTCGTCTAAATGTTATCTTGTAACGCGAAATGTTACAAAAATATATACAATGTACCACACATGCAGTAACATTTCTACGACTGTTTAATGTCCGCCTAAGCGATGTTACGAAACAATATTTCCCAGTAATGTTAATACGAGGTCTTCGAGTAACATTACTTTAACATGACGATTAATGTTGAAGTATAGCTCTTCCGTAACATTTCTCATATGTTAAAGAGAAATATTGATACAGTGTGGCAATTAAATGTTTCTATAAATACATCTAGGCTAATGTTTCTATTAGGATCTTTTATTTACTCCAAAAGTTCTTGCTGCATTATACAATAAACATGATGTTGAGGTTTATCGAGAGGTTATATTAATTAATATAAAACGGAATCTCAATCAGTCTTATTGAAATTGAATGTTAATATTATAATTTCATGTTACCCTCGATAGATCGGGCCCCTCTGTTTATACGAATTTATCTTCACTTAATAAAATTACAATATTAACATTAAACATTAATGCCAGAAAAATATAATGGACAAGACATTTTTATAATATAACATTACAAGTCTTTTTTGTAGTTATTTTTGCAGATACATTAAAATGGTTAATCATATATCATATAGTTCTATGTAAAAACTAAATAGTAATACTATAAATAATATTATAAATAGCTATTTAAGTAAACGAAATACATTAATAAATACTTTTAAAAGTAAAATGCTGCTTACAGAAGACAATAAAGGCATTTATTGATTAAAAAAAAGTACATTAAATTCCATTTTAATAAACTTCAGTATTGGAAACAGATTATGGGGCGCATAAATTAACACGAAAAGAATCTAAACAAAAACTCACAACACATAAGAAAAACGCCCCGAATGCATTTTATTCCTTTGAACATTTTGCTGTTTTTCTATCAAATCTTTGTTTTGCATAACGAAACCATTCCATGACAGTTATTTCGTATTCTGTATCTGTGAGTACAATATTTCTTCTAATTGTCTCTGAAATTAAAAAAAAAAAGACACCGTCAAAAATAGAGATCAGAAAAGCTATTTTATTTATATGAAAATTGAGGATAAGCTGCATATTTTATATATAACACTGTTTATAATTATTGTAAACTTTGTATTTGATCAAGAATTACTATGAATTCTAAGAATGACATCACGTGACATTGCTCATCCTTATAGCACAACAGGTAGGTTTTACTATAACATATATAGGTTATGATGTACATAATACATATCTGTCTTAAAGATCTTCGATGAATTTGAAAGAATCGACATACCTGCTTTAACATTATAAATAAAACTTACCTGATAATGTTGATTCATTATTGACGGGAATTTTTTCTCATCAAAACAATTGCGACGCACAATCCCAAGATGGTCCTATCCACGCCCTGTCCAGTCACGATTATCGTATATTGTGAAAGAGGGCGTTCACAGGTTCACACCAACTCGTGTATGCACGGTACGAAAAAACTTGTGATGGCAAGCGATATATACTAACTTTTACAAGTGCGCAGTGCGCAACCACAATCCCATTAACATGATTATTATAGGCTACAAAAATTGTTAAAAAATTTCATCACCATTATTTACTTTATAGAGAAAATTTGCTCCATTAGTTTGTGTTTTCAAAATTCTAAATTTGCAGAAACATACGTACCTATCTTACACTTTATAAAATGTAAATATGGCAATGTTACAACTAAATATTACCTCAACATTTCTGACAACAAAGACTTTGTTTTTGCAACATTGTTTTAAAATATTTTCTCCTGATTACATTGAAATGTCACTGTAATGGCCTGCAATATTTCTATCATTATTTAATGTTGCTGCAAAATTTCAGTAACATGTTTTTGTTTGACATCGCTGTCTAGTAAATAATGTAATATTACTGGGATATCTGCAACATTACTTGCCAAGTGGGTACTCTCTAAAAGGGGGCATCTGCAGAGCCATATTAACAAAAGGTTAAAGTAGCCAAATATTAATTATTTATATTTAGCTTGAATCTTTGTTTACACCTACATAGCCAAATTTAAATTGCCTGCAATTATTTTTAGTAACCTTAACGTTGAAACATGAAATTACCTACTATTTTGTATTACATTGATAGTTAGTTTAATGCCTTTACGTTGAAGTTACTAAAAATAGTGGCGGGAAATTTAAATTTGGCTATTAGGGCATGGCTCTGAAGATGGTCGATACATGTAAACCATAATTATGATTAAATGAGATTAATAATTGCATTATTATTTACTATGGACGAATGAAATAATTATCTAATATACAATGTGAGTGATAAAAGACGCAGATACTGCACCCAGTATACAGGGTGTATCAAATAAAAAAGTAAATTTTGCTTGAGTGTTAACTACACGACATATAAGGCACAAACCCACCGAAACCGGATTTCATCATTAAAGAATAAAAAAAAGTAAAATTTGGAGCCAAAAATTCTTTAGTCCGGGCCTGATGCAAGGAAACGTCATGTTAAGCACCCCCTAAACGTGGTATTATGTATAAATACATTGCACTCATTTAGTATTATTCTTAATAATGGTATGCCGTAAGTTCATTTAACGTCATTCTGAATAAATAGAGGCCCTTGTAAAAATAGCAAAATTGAGGCATTTTAAATTTCTTTTTATAAAATAAACATTCCTTTTTTGTTAAGAGCATTCTACGTAAGTCTACAAAGTATTATTTCTAATATCCTGATAAGACGTTCGAGTTTCACCGGATATGCGACTTAAGTAGTTACAAAAAACGTAAATATTTTTCTTTTGCTTTGTCGAATCGAGAGTTAGTTGTTAGTTAATAAACGGTACCACATGAATCTGAGTTATTTCTTTTGGATTTATTTAATCATATAACGCAAAATGAATTGAATCGAATTACACAGAAATAAATGTAGATACAGAAAATTTGCAAACACGCCTTTTTACTATGATATCGCGCGAAAATGAATCTATACATTCCCGCGCTTTTGCCGATGCATCAAGCTTCGATTTTTCTTTATATGAAATCATGATGGTCGTGAAAAGGATCGTTTTTTCGAGACGGGAAGAATTTAAATGAAATGTTCGAAGTGGCTTGCACTCCAAGCGGCGATCCACACAAAACTAACAGCGGTAATGGCTGAATGATAGTGGTATGTGGGGGTATACTCGGGACAGCATTTAGGTTGGGCACAGGTGCGGCTCTAGCCCACAGCATTTACAAATTTTTTTTTTTCTCGTTAATGCTTACAGATAGATCTCCTATGCATTAAGACTTTTTGATTGTATATGATTACAGCTGCTACATATTATTATATTTACCTCTATATCTGATACACCCTGTATTTATTCTAAATATAGATCTCTGAATTTAAATAACATATTTTCTCATCAATACAAATAGAACATAAACACTATCATCGCCGAAAAAATGTCGATTGAGCGCAGTAGAGATTACATGAACGCTAGGCGGGTTGCCAAAGAATTAGAAGTACAAATACGCGGTATAAACCGTAATGCCCCTAGCGTCCCGCCCTGCGGAAGCAACGAGGAGCAGAAACAAGTGAGTTTAGACCGTCGATATTCGGTCATGAATTCGTTTTTAATCGCGTATATATTCCGACATCTATAGGTGGAATTGTGGCAGAAATACATCGCGTGGGAGCGTAGTAATCCTCTGAGGACGGAAGACACGGCTCTTTTAACGCGAAGAGTAGTTTTCGCCCTCGAACAATGCCTTTTGTGCCTCGGACACCATCCGGATATCTGGTACCAGCGGCACAATTCTTGGAATACAGCTGTAAGGTGCTGCAAGAGAAAGGGGTAAGTTACAAGTTGCAAGTCTTTGTATCTTGTTATGTTCAGTTATAGCAGTTTGCTGCTGTAGGTACCTCTGTTCACTATACCAGTGACACTTAAAAGTGATCAGTGGATCTAATCACCATACATCATACTAGGTCTTAAAACCCCATGTTTTTCCATGAGCTCTTCTACACAGCATAAGTGTTGTCTCCACGTCTGCTTTTAATCCTATGAAGTTGTCAATTCCAAGTAGGTTTGGAGTCTAGAAGGACTCCAAGATATTTCACTTTCTCTGACAACTTTATTCCTTCGTTTCGGAGTTTTAGGAGCCCAAAATCATCTAAGTTCCTCCTTCACGTGAATGTTATCATGGTCGTTAAATTTTAGACTCTATTCCTTGATCCATGCTTGCACAATTTGTAAAGCGTTTTATCACGCACAACGCTGTTGGTTATTTTAGGGTTAAAATAATTGAAGATACGAGTGGATGAAGGTGCTATGTCACATTTCAAAAACTTCTTTCTTTTTTTTTGCATGAATCAAGGTGTTTTGTACCCATCTTTCACATAGCACCAACGAAAATTCCAGAAATTCTAGAACACTTCAGAAAAAAACTTCATTTCTGAAAAAGTTTGATTTTGTAACATAACACCTTCATCCCCACTCGTGTCTTCAATTATTCGTTGATCATTTCAAAATATTTTGTAGAAATGTTTCAGCCCTGGTAGTTATAAAAGCACCGAAATATACAAAAGCATATTGTAACAATAAAATAATATTTAATTCCGTTTACGCAGTTCATTAAGTTGTTATTATTTTCCCATTTTGAGGGGTGATTTTTTTTGAGTTGGGTTTAAGGTGCCCATTTGACTTTTTATTATACAGGAGTGCATAATTATATTTGGGTTTATTATATATTTCGTTAATTTTTTTCACTGAAGTAACACAAATAAAAAATAAAATCCCTTTGAGTGATCTTAGCAGCAGCATATTCGGTTATTGATTATTTTAAGGTTAAAATGATTATTCATCGATCGGATTGAGGATTATTTATATGTAAAAAAAGAATATTGTAACAATAAAATTTTAATTTTATTTAATTCCGTACACGCAGTTCGAGGTTATAAGTATTTTCTCATTTTCCTCCTTTTATTCTTATTCTAATACGTTTGTATAACATATTTTTACCATATTTATTATATTCCACGTATATTAAAATTATAATTCTGTGGACACATATTATTAATTATTAGAAACTTAATCGCGTCAAGAGTTTGAAATTGAAGTTAAAATTAAAAATAAAAATTTAAAAATTTAAAAAATCAAAAATTTCAAAATTCAAAAATTGAAATTTGAAAAAAAATTTGTTTTTTTTATTTTTTGAAATTTAAAAAATATATTTTTTTCATTTTTTTTAAATTATTAAATCTTTAGATTTTTAAAAATTTTAAATTTAAAAATTTGGTATTTTTTTAAAGTTTGGATTTTTATGTTGTGTTCATTCATACTGGTGCTGAAAATGCATTCGCCCGAAAAATTTATAAAAATTCAAAAATTTTAAAATTTAAAAAAATAAAAATTCGAAAATTCCAAAATTCAAAAAAAATTAAGGATACGAATAAAAAATAAAAAAAAATGTTAAAATTTAAGAACCTAAAATTTTTGCAATTTTAAATTTTTAAATTTAAAAATTTTGGTATTTTTTAAATTTTGGAGTTTTATGTTGTGTTCATACTAGTGTTGCTGAAAATGCATTCGCTCGAAAAATTTAAAAATTCGAAAATTTTAAAATTTAAAGAAAATGAAAATTCGAAAATTCAAAAATTAAAAAAAAATTAAAGATACGAACAATAAAAAAAAATGTTAAAATTTAAGAACCTAAAAATCTAAAAATTTCAAAATTCGAAAATTTTAAATTTTGAAAATTTTTGAATTTTGAAATTTGAAAAAAATAGTTTTTTTTTTTTTGAAATTTAAATGTTTTTTCAATTTTTTTTTTTAAATTACTAAGTTAGATTTTATAAATTTTTAATTTTCAAAATTTTGGCATTTTTTTAAGTTTTGGGTTTTTGTGTTGTTTTCATCATTGGTGACGCTGAAAATGCATTAGCCCGAAAAATTTTAAAATTCAAAAATTTTAAAATTAAAAAAAATTAAAATCCGAAAATTACAAAATACAAAAAAAAATTAGATACAAAAATAAAAAAAAATTAAAATTTGAGAACCTAAAAATCTAAAACTTAAAAAATGACACATTTAAAAATTTCAAAAATTTGATTTAATAATTTTTAAAAACCATTGAAAAAAATATTTTTTTTAAATTTCAAAAAATAAAAATAATTTTAATGTTAGCTTAAGTGCTTAAGTAATTCCTGAGAAAAAAAAAACTATTGAATTTTTCCATCCTCATGCTATATTGCGAATGGGGTGGCATCGATTGAGCTAGTTTTTGGTACTTACAGTGATAGTAGTATTCATTCGTTTTAATTTTAGCCCGATATAGCTTTAGCGGCACTTTTCAATGGCTTATCTGAGTAGAGTCTTTCTGAACAAAATCATTTTCTTTTTTTTTCACCAAAATAAACGATCCTTAAAAGGTTAATATTTCTATTTTTATACATCAGGATGTGAACGCTTCCAAAATGTTCAGCGAAGAAGCGGCCAATATGTTCGAGAGGGCTACCAGTTCTTTGCTCAGCAAAAATATGCTTCTATACTTTGCCTACGCTGATTACGAAGAAGGACGATTGAAATACGACAAAGTGCATCAGATTTACCAGAAATACCTCGACATCAGAGACATAGACCCAACTCTGGTATTATTATTATTATACCTTTCCTTGTTTTTATATTATTTCTATGTCATCCTAACTCCTTTTAGGCTTACGTGCAATACATGAAGTTCGCCAGACGCGCGAGGGAATCAAATCCGCGCGCAATGTCTTTAAAAGGGCTCGCGAAGATCCCAGATCGAAATATCACATCTTCGTGTGCGCGGCGCTCATGGAATACTATTGCAGCAAAGATAAAAACATCGCCTTCCGTATATTCGAATTGGGCTTGAAGAAATTCGGGGATAACCCGGATTATATTACGTGCTATATCGATTATCTGTCGCATTTGAATGAGGATAACAACACGAGGGTTCTGTTCGAAAGGGTGCTGTCTTCTGGAAGTTTAGAGCCGGAAAAATCAGTGTGAGTACTTTATAAAAATTAACTTCTATTATCAAATTAGGGGATTGTATACAAAAATTTAAAATTTAAATGTTCAAATCATTTTGTAATTTGCTAACAAAACATTTTTCATCTTATAGTTGCCTGATGATGGTTTGAAAAACCGAAACATGTCGCAATAAATTATAATAAAATAAAAAGGATTGGAACACGAATTTGCCTTTGTTTTAATTTCAATATTCAACATACATTACACCAATCCCCTGGGACACTATAGACTATTTATAAACATGTTTGCGTGTTTGTCTACTTTGTTTATAACATTTATAAACATGTTTGCGTGTTTGTCTACTTTGTTTATAATATTTACAAACACGTTTGCCTGTTTGTCTACTTCGTTTATAAATATTATTTAACCTTAACACTTTCCTTCTATCCCCATCCAAAATCAATTCTTCACAGTTTTTAAGGTTATATCATGTTTTTTTTTTCTCCGCGTTTCTTAAAAACACAGTTTTAATTCTCCTCGCATAACACTTACTTAAAACATATTTCGAATCCAATTAAATCGTTTACTACCATTCCAGCGATATCTGGAACCGATTCTTAGAATTCGAAAGCAACATCGGCGATCTACAAAGCATCGTTAAGGTCGAGAAGAGACGCTCTGAGGTGTTATCGAAGATTAAAGAGTTCGAAGGGAAAGAAACCGCACAACTAGTCGATCGGTACAGATTCTTAGATCTGTTTCCTTGCTCTGGAGCCGAGCTCAAGAGCATAGGGTTAGTGATTCATTTTCAGAGTTTTGTCGACACACTTTTTGTTTTCACAACCACTTGTGTTAATTTTTAGATATACCGAAGTAATTTCCATAACTGGGGCCGCAAAACACAGCAACGCCTTGCAAGCGATCATCAATTGTGATGACGATCAAGCCCTACCCAGACCAGATACCTCCCAGATGATCCCATACAAACCGAAAGCCAATCCACTACCAGGGGAACATCCAGTTCCAGGTAACTTAACTCCTTAACATTATACATAAAAAAAAACATCGTTGCAGAATGAAATGGTTCTTTTCAGGCGGTAGTTTTCCACATCCTCCAGCATGGCCCACCTTTGCACATTATTGCCCCCACCGAATTGTTTCTGTGGACCTTTTGTTATAATCGATCAACTTATGGAGATCTTCAATAGAATACAACTGCCCGATTCAGGTATTTATAACATTTAAAGTGTAAAAAGAAGACAAATAGTAAATAAGAAATTAACCCTATTTAAAATTGACATAACAGTGACAGCTGTCAAATTATTGACGTTTATAAAAAAATTACTTTTTAATTCCGGGATGAAATCGGGATTTTTTTTTAATATTCATCTTTCCACAACTTCCCGATTCAAGTCTTTTTAACTTTCAAAATTTCAAAACAAGGTAAACTGTCAAATTATTGACATTTATAAAAAAACTGGTCATTTTATTTTTAATTTTGCAGATGGAATCAGAATTTTTTACTTTGAAAATTTCAAACGAAGATAAATAGTAAATAAAAAATTAAGCATATTTAAAATTGACATAACAGTGACAGCTGTCAAATTATTGACATTTATAAAATAAATTACAATTTTTTTAAATTTACGGATGAAATCGGAAATTTTTACTTTACTACTAAAAAGATATAAATAATAAATAAGAAAATAAGCCTACTTAAAATTAACATATCTAAAAGTGACAACTGTCAATTTATTGACATTTATAAAAGAAATTACGCCATTGGATTTTTAAACTTTCGGATGAAATCAGGATTTTTTTATTTTGAAAATTACAAAAGAACATAAATAGTAAATAAAAAATTAAGCTTATTTAAAAATGGTAGCTGTCAAATTATGACAAAAAATACGTCATTTTTTGCGGATGAAATCGATTTTTTTTTACTTTCAAAATTCCAAAAGTAGACAAATAGTAAATAATAAATTAAGTCTGTTTAAAGTTGACATAAGGGTGACAGCTGTCAAATTATTGACATTTATAAAAATTATGTATTTTTAACTTTCAAAATTCCAAAAGAAGGCAAACAGTAAATAAGAAATTAACCTTATTTAAAATTAACATATGTAAAAGTGACATCTGTAAAATTATTAACAAAAAATACGTCATTTTTTTAAACTTCCGGATGAAATCGGAATTTTAATATTTTCAAAATTCCAAAAATAGACAAATAGTGAATAATAAATTAAGTCTGTTTAAAGTTGACATAAGGGTGACAGCTGTCAAATTATTGACATTTATAAAAAAAATTGCGCATTTTTTTAAATTCGTGGGTAAAGATGGATTTTTTTTAATATTTATGTTTTCACAACTTTTCGTTTCAGATATTTTTAACTTTCAAGATTCCAAAGGAAGACAGAGTAAATATAAAATTAAACCTATTTAAAATTGACATGGAAGTGACAGCTGTTCAATTATTGACATTTATAAAAATTATATAATATTTTTAACTTTCGAAATTCTTGATTTTGAAAAAGAATAATTAATTCTTTTCTTCAATTTATTTTACCGTCTGTGATTCTGAATTGACACAAAAGTGACAGCTATCGAGTTATTTACATTTATAAAAATTATATAATTAGGTTTTTAATTATATAATTTTTAACTTTCAAAATGCCAAAAGAAGACAAACAATAAACAAGAAATTAACTTTATTTAAAATTGACATAAAAATGACAGCTGTCAATTTATTCACGTTAATAAGAAATTTACGTCATTTTTTTTTTTTACAAGTTTGAATCGTTTTTTTTTTTTGTTATTCCAGTTCCCGCACCTTCAGAAAATGGCGGCGATGTCAGATTATTCGATTTAGCGAAATCCGTTCATTGGATAGTCGAAGAAGGCGGCGGATTGGGCATAAAGAGGAGAAAGCGCATCGGACTCTCGATAGATGGCTCTGATGATGAAGAGATGCCATTGCCGCCCACCAACGACATCTATCGGCAACGTCAGCAGAAAAGAGTTAAATAGTTTATAATATTGAAGCGATCTTTTTGCAAATTGTTTTTTTTTTTTTCTACAAAGACACTATAAATAATGATAACCTGAATGTGTATTTTCTATATAAGAGACCATAATTTTAATGATTTTTCCTTTAAGTTTACGATTGAAAGGATATGTTTTAACTTTCTTTTTCCAAATAAAAGGAATTTTCTCGATTTTCGTTTGATTTTTGTGTGTATTAAGTGTATATCTATTGGAAAGGGATTCTCTATCTATCAAAAGTAAGTATTTTGTTTTTGTATTGCATGAAAATGTGTCTTTTTTAATGTGATGGTAAAAAATAAATAAAAAGAAGCTATTAACTGCGAAATAATGTATTTGTTATATATATTGTCATATTTTTTTTATAGTTAAAATAGTTTTTTTCTTACTTTATAACAATATAATAATAATGTTGAACAATGTCTATATATATTTTTTTATTTCCATATTTAATAACATTTAATTAATAAATTTATTTAATATCCAAACAGCGCCATCTATCTTCAAATAGATGAATACATAATTACAGAAATCTACTTTCTTGGCCCAAATTATATTATTTAAATTTTCCGGATTTTACCATGAAAATTCAATAAATTATATTTTAGGTTCCAGGTTTAAATAAATTCCTATTTTACGAAAATAGTGCTAAAAAATAAATAGTGCAACATCCCTCACAAAATAATTTAACATTTTATCCTTCTTGAACGTAGTTTTTTACTCCAAAGTAATAAATTTCAACTCGATCATCTGCATACAAATTTAATTCACCGTTTTTTTTTTAATTTTGCCTATTTACACAGACGAGATAATACGTGTACGTTATGCATGTATAGTTGCAAGATATACTATTTGCAATTGAACCTCGTTTATGCATTCGCAGTGACACCTATCTCTTAAGAGGCGAATTATCAATTACAGGAATCTGCTTATCTCTAGGAAATTTAATCAAAATAATAATTTAAAAGAAATATTGCTTTAATTTCGTTTAGTTATTTCAAATACAATATAATTATTATACTAGTATAATATTTAGTTATTTATAATGTATTTTGAATCAGCCAAAGATTTTAATTTAAATTGAATTAGTACATTTAAACGAATGCGCACATGCTGACACCTATCTTTCAAGGTAACAATTACTAATTATAGAAATCTATTTTCCGCTTTGAAATATGAAATATAAAAATCAAAATGAAATATTTATTATATATTAGCCCAAGTTATTAGCTTAAATTTAATTGGTATATTAGCTAAAAAATACAAGCTATAACACCATCTACAGCATAATTCATACCAAGATGAGTGAGTTATCCTTCTCATCATTAATTGATATTTTACTATCATCGTTTTTAAAAATAGTTAATTTAATATAATAAATTTTATAAAAGATTATTTATCGTTTTTCTTTAATATTATATATTTAAACTATTTAATGAATAATCATTTTTAATGTTCATACAGCGACATCTATGTTTCAATTGATAAATGCATAATTACAGAAATCTGTTTCTTGCTTAAATTTAATGTTTTTTTTGCATAATTCTGTGATTGAAATTCAGAAAGTTTGTATTTTTTTGGAACTTAATTTGAAAAAAAATCAATATGTATTTACGAAAAAAAAAGTAAAAGCCCCAGAAAAATTTCTATTTATACTAATAGCGCCATCTCGTATATAATGTCTTCAATAGAACATATAATTAGTTTCAATTATCAAGATTGAGGGCAGTCAATATAATTTTAAATTAGTGTTTTTTTTATGTATACATTTTGTTGTATATAAATATTTATTTATCTCTTTGTAAATTAAGTAGGTAAAGAAATTTTAATAATCTATTTTTTTGTTTTAAGAACAGTTCTTTCAGGTTGTCTTAAGGAACGATTGTATTTATTTTCTATTTCCCGTCCCATCTACATGCCTTATAAATGCCAATTAAACTTCACTTCCCTTATAATTATCCTTAAAGTTTGAATAGAATGTTGAACAATCTCTTATTATAATTCGTCAAAGAGAATATTATGCAGCCTTAAACACGGACACTCGTTATCTTAGAATATACTACAGACGTGTATATAGGATGGGGTAGGGGAGGAGGGCTTAATTACCTCCCCTATGATCCAGCGGAACATAATTGTAATATAAATTTTACATCTAAATTTATATTACAATAATTATGTTCCACTGGGTTATTAAAATATTTAAGCTTCTTTTCTACTTGATCTGACAACATTGCTTTGAACCCCTTTCATTAACTTAACCTCTAAACTATATAGGGTGTATCAAATAAAAAAGTAAATTTTGCTTGGGTGTTAACTACACGTCATATAAAGCACAAACCCACCGAAACCGGATTTCATCATTAAAGAATAAAAAAAAGTAAAATTTAGAGCCAAAAATTCTTTAGTCCGGGCCTGATGCAAGGAAACGTCATGTTAAGCACCCGCTAAACGTGGTATTATGTATAAATACATTGCACTCATTTAGTATTATTCTTAATGGTTTGCCGGAAGTTCATTTAACGTCATTCTGAATAAATAAAGGCTCTTGTAAAAATAGCAAAACTGAGGTATTTTAAATTTCTTCTTTTTATAAAATAAACATTCCTTTTTTGTTAAGAGCATTCTACGTAAGTCCACAAAATATTATTTTTAATATCCTGATAAGACGTTCGAGTTTCACCGGATATGCGACTTCAGTAGTTACAAAAAACGTAAATATTTTTCTTTTGCTTTGTCGAATCGAGAGTTAGTTGTCAATAAACGGTACCACATGAATCTTGAGTTATTTCTTTTGGATTCATTTAATCATATAACGCAAAACGAATTGAATCGAATTACACAGAAATAAATGTAGATACAGAAAATTTGCAAACACGCCTTTTTACTATGATATCGCGCGAAAATGAATCTATACATTCTCGCACTTTTGCCGATGCATCAAGCTTCGAATTTATTTATATGAAATCATGATGGTCCTGAAAAGGATCGTTTTTTCGAGACGGGAAGAATTTAAATAAAATGTTCGAAGTGGCTTGCACCCCAAGCGGCGATCCACACAAAACTAACAGCGGTAATGGCTGAATGATAGTGGTATGTGGGGGTATACTCGGGACAGCATTTAGGTTGGGCATAGGTGCGGTTCTAGCCCACGGCATTTATAAAATATTTTTTTTCTCGTTAATGCATACAGATAGACCCCCTGTGTATTAAGACTTTTTGATTATATCTGATTACAGCTGCTACATATTATTATATTTACCTCTATATCTGATACACCCTGTATAGGTATCTGATATACTGTACATTTAAGGAGTCTTAATGATTCTAAAATTTAATATAAGCAGCCATGCATACATCTTTTGTTTTCGTGGAATATTTTTAGATCCTTTTTATTGGAGGAAGTACAAAACGTTTATAATTTGGTTTTTAAGGTTTAAATTAGTCTTCCACATAAGAAAAAGCAAATTCACGATAAATTACAGTGCTATACAGATATTTTAGGAAATAAGAATTAAAATAATAATGTAAAAGTTTGATAATTATTAGAGATGACCTTGAATTTCTTGTCTCAACAATTTATTTTTTTTTGTTCCGAAATGAATCGTTTAAGCAATCGAGCTAAGTTTTGTCTTTAATATTATTATACACTTAATAGTACAACAAATAAAAAAAATACAAATTGATCAATTCATTTAGAATCGACTGTGGTCGTTTTACGAAGGTTTTACTGTATTACACTCAATTAAAGTGATTTTTCCGCGCTTACATTCCAAAAATAGAGATCCTTCACCTTTTTCTTCGGGGAAAAATAAAAAAAAATCTCAAGGTCAAATACTTTCCGCATCCACACTTCGACAATTGAACCGTTAGATTCCTAAACTACAGCTGTAATACGACGAGTTCAACAGCATTTCCTTCGTCGAATTTTGTTGGGCTGCCATGAATTTAAACGAAGTAACCACCAACAACGATAAACAAAAGATTATCGATGGTTTTATTTGGTAGTTCATGTTGAAAGTAGGTTATGTTTTAATTTATGCAATTTTACGTGTAATGGTTATAGCGGTTTTCCGTGTACTGATCGCCGTTATGTATAATAATAAGCAAACAGGACAGATGAATGCATTATTTTGTTTATTATTATTGTTTTCTTTACTATATCTTCTCTAGTCTTTGTCCATATAAGTCTATAATCTTTGCAAAAAGTTAAATGTTTAAGCAGATCAGATCTCGTGAGGATTGGGACACATATAAAGACATAAGGAATTATACTACGACAGCGATTCGTTAGGAGAAGAAAGCCTACTTCGAGTTTGTCAGTAAACAAAATAATTGCAAATTATTGTGGAGGACACTATCTGATTTTAAAATTTCTCAACAAAATCAACAACTATTTTGCTTCATTTTGTAATAATTCACAGCCGGTACGCGAAGTGCTCCAGTACTATGAAACTCATAGATTTAATGCTGTTAACTGTTTTAGCTTCCATTTCATTAACACCACTGATGTATATAAGTATATATCCAAAATTAAATCCACAGCTTTTGATGCTGACGGCATTAATATTTTAATGTTAAAATTTGTTTGCCCGAGATCGCTGAATGCATAAGGTACCTAATTAACACATGTTTTTATAAGTACCAAAAAAATTCCAGATATTTGGAAAAAAAAGCAATTATCTTACCTCTATGTAAAACCAATAATCATTCCGATTATAGTCATTTACGGCCGATAAGTACTTTATCTGCACTCTCCAAGATCCTCGAAAGAGCTATGAGTGAGCAGATTTATGCGTATGTGGAGTCAAACAATATTCTGCCGGCAGTGCCAGGGGATGGAAACTTAACATTGCGCGGCCTCTCTTGCCGCCGCATTAGAAGTAATCAGTATGTGTCATAGTAGAAATCTATATCTTAAATCTTACCTTGGTGTGGATCTGTGATCGTTTGACATGGCGAGTTGACGTATAGTTGTTGACGATTGTTGCAAGTTACTTATTCTGTTTTCCTTTGAATTCCCGAACCTTGTTTTTGGTGTATTTACCTTACTTAATATTTAACGTGTGTTTGGTGTTTTATGTAAGCGTTCTCTGAACAATTTCATTCCGTTTTTCATTTCATATAAGTTTTGTGTACATAGTTTTACAGTATTGGATACTTTTGTGCTATTTTGTTTAGTTAAATATCGTTTATATGTTTTGTTTATATTATGTATATAGTGCTAGCTTTTAGTTTATTTCTGTGTAATTTAAATGTCTGCAATTAAAACAGCCTTTAAAAAATGCGGCGGCTGTCCGCAGGGCTCCGTGATCTCTCCTATATTATTTATCATATATACTGCTGATTTTCATACAAATTTGATATTTTGCACCGCGCATTTTTTTTTGCAGACGGTACTCAACTTTACTGCAGCTTTAATGTTAATCGTAGAGATCACGTATCCTAAATTAAATCCTTCTCTAAAGTATTAAAATCCTTGTTTATTTACAACGTAAACAATTACAGATAAATCCGTATAAACAATTTGAAGTTAAATACAATTAAAACTTTATCGCGCCAGCATTGCATATTACTTTACTAAGATCATCAACTAAGCGCATATATATTATACCCAAATACAAAGAAAATTGTTTGAAATCTGTTGCCAAACTCGGTCTTGGGATTAAGGGAGATAGTTCTCGCAAATCCCAAACGCGAGGTCCCTACATAACCTAGACAGATTCTCCAGAACTTATTTCATTATATCTATGCCTGAATACCATCGGGTTTGTGGGACGGCAATAAAGATGTTTGTAATTTGCAGGGTTCTGAAATTAAATGTGAATGTGGCAGTTTAAAGTTGAATAAGAGATAATGTGCTTAAGTGACTTAGTTGTGCTACTGATGGGTGTATTTTGTAATACCATGTGATTCAAAATGATTGTCGTAAGAAAAAAACTGTTTTCCGGAAAAAATTATCTATACATATTACCAATTTAATGAGCGAAGTTAGCTACATACAAATTTCATACATTAAATGAATTTTTTTGACATTTAGCGACATTGGCGTGCGTGTTGTAGTATCTTTCGATTATTTATCTTATAATTTTTTTCAAACCGTTTATATTTACATCTAATATCACCAACAGTAGTATTTCTGAATACTGTAAGAAAATAAGGGAATTTATCTCTGGTAATAGCTCAACAAACAGGTAAAAAATCAATATTAACATTAAGTGAAATAGTTTATTACATTTTATAATTTTATAGGCTTATCATACGCTTCAGCGCAATGAGCTGTCAAAAGGAAAGTTACATTTTCATCCATATAAAGTTTCTACGGTACAGAAATTATTACCATTAGATCACGATAGGCGATTGGTATATTATCATTGGTTTAATAACAATTTAAAGGACGATGACTTGCTAAAGAAATCATTTTTCTCGGATGAAGCCTAGTTTTATCTAACAGACTATATCAATTTACAACACTATCGTATCTGGTCTGCAGAAAATCCACACGAATTTCGAGAAACGCAATTGCATCCCGTAAAATTTGGAGTTTGGTTAGCTATGTCCAGGCAACGAATAATAGGGCCAATTTTCTTCGAGGAAACTGTAACAGCCCAACGTTACCAACAGATGTTGGAATTGTTTATTGCAGAGTTACAAGAAAATGAGCTTGAAGCAGGTTATTTTCAGCAGGATAATGCTCCAGCACATACTGCTTGACAAACCTGCCAATATCTTCAACAGTTTTTTTGCTGACAGGTTTGTTAGAGCACAAAGATGGCCACCAAGATTGCCTGATCTAACCCCATTAGATTACTTTATGTTCGGCTATCTAAAAAATAGGATCTATAGAAACCGCATGCATACCATAGAAGAACTGAGAGATGCAGTTTTGTCATTTAATAATTATACTAATTGTATGTTATAATTTAAAGTAATAAATAAATTTAGTTAAACACCAGTTAGTACTGAATTGTAAAATCATAATTTAGTAAAGTTAAATTAATTACATTTCATTTTTACAAGCAGAAACACCAATCCATAGTCGTTTATATAATGCGAGTTCAAATATAGGTTACGTTTTCCTTATTTATGACAGATCCGTTTGCTTTGTGTGCATGTTCCAACACTGACTTAGTTCAAACCTTCATTACAAACACGCGGTATATACTTACACGCTGTTACTATCTATAGGAGCGGAATTGACAATCATTTTGAATCTCTGTGTATATGGTATTACGTATTGCCATCTAATGGTTTGAAATTAAAATTCAAGATACTTTTTCTTAGGTATTTAAAGTTAATAACTAACAAACCACGCGCGTTTTAAAACTGATTTTTTAGCGGTTTTTCGATGTCGCATTTTAAATAATAAAATATTATAGTGTTAAGCAGAAGTTTACTTATTTTACCAGTTACATCTTCTAATTAAGGGCTTTAAAGGGATACTGATTTTACAGTAGATTCATGACATATTTCAGTAGATAGGTATATCATAGTTGAAATCAGTAGATCTGACAACACTGTTTATAGATGGTATGGTGTTTTAACTTTCCTGTCATCTTTGATTACAATTTTAAAATGTGTGTCGCCATCTATAAAAATATTATTAAAATACCTATCACGATGTAAGCACAGAACACCGATAAAGAGAAACGCAGGTCCTGTACATTTCGTTGGAAACACGTAACGTCATGATACGCCATAGAAAGCGGCCAGTGGAGCCGTGCTTACGAAATATGGCGCCAGATTTTAAAAATTAGATATGTTTCGATTTTCCTTAATCTCATCAGTGTGATACGTCTGCTAATAAGAGGTAGCATTTACAGCTTACATTTAATTTTACAATGTCATGATTACATTTTTAATTGATTTTTTAATCATTTTTGACATTGTAATTTTTCGCAACGTATCTGTTATGAATAATCACAATTTAAGATCAAAAATTATGTTATAGCATTGTTAAATTAAAATTGTAGGTGTAATATTGACCAATATGCTTTGCAGAAATCACAGACATATCTAATTTAAATAAAAAATAACGTTGACTAGTAGTTAGGTTAGAAACGAAATCACTATAAACTTTTAAAAGAGAATAACACATGTTGCTTGTATTAATATAAAGATATAATGAAAATTTAAATAGCAAATGAACAAAAAAGCAGAAAAACATAAAATTCTGAAAATTCGAAAACGAAAATATACTCTAACAAGCAATCGATAAAATCTGAAAAGAATGTCAACTGTACCCCCGTCTTAAATTTGGTTTTCTCAATTCTGAATACTATTTATTAAGAATTTTTAATTAAGCATTAGAAAAAATAGAAATTTTATTGAAAAACAGTTTTTGGATTTTAATTTTTTTAAGGAAACTCCCTTTTCTTGTATCTTTTCATAGATACATAGCCAAAGACATTTCCAAATGAAACCAAGCTGAGGGGAATGTTTGAGCAAATTTGAAACTGATTATAACGCAGAGCTCTTTACTTTGAGTGAGTGACCGAAAAGAGGCAAAGAAGTCACTGTTTAAAAATGAAATTGTAAACAATAATCAAGGTAAATTGATAAAAGATATAAATTCGAAATTAAATCGTTACTATCTTGTTTTAAACAGAGTAAATTACCTGATTACTTCTCATGGAGATAATTCATCGTTAACATATTATTGCAGGAAGAATACCATCACACTTAACCTGTAACTACCATAACTCTACTTTTGTTACATATTGACCGTAGAGCCGTGCCAGTCTGACAAACTGCTAATAGTAGTCACGGGTTAAGGTACATCTTTAAATAATGATTATTGTAATCTGAACTATCAAAGACTCTTGAGCATATTCAAAAAAATTCTATAAAATTATACGAACTGATTCTTTAACCCTACCAGTTCTTTAACATCCAGGAAACTTGTAATTTCTGTGGATGTTGGGCATATCTATCTACACAACGAAAATTTTGAATCAAATCTAGTAAATTCATTTAAAAATCACCATTTTATTATTTACGTTTTGAAGAGCACAGAATGACGGCGTTTTAAACGATTGTTAGCGGTAAGTGGCAAAACTTATTAAAAACAACGGGATATTTTCATAAAACTCCTACTTGCATCATATTTAGAATTACAAGTGCTTAAGGTTAGAGCAGAGTACACCGAGTAAGGACAAGAGAGGAGTTATAGCGGTCCAAATTTCTAAACCTGACTTCACACAAACAACAGCTTCCCAAAATGGCAGTTTGTTATTGTTTACGTTCGTATCTACACAAATTAGTTTACTCATCCGTTTAACTTATATTTTTTACTTGTTTTATTTATTTATTTTACGTATTTTATTAGTTTTGAATTACCCTGCAGTTTTAAAAACATTTAATAAACTATGATATTCTTGTGTAAAAGGTAAGATCGGTGGCCAGTGGCCATAATACTTACATACTTTCTTATATATTATATTGTTAGGTTTAAGTGAAATAACTCAAATAATCGTGAAAGAAGACACCAATGGGTATCATGTTGTAGTTTCAGTCACTCTCGCAAGATAAATTTTGATGCTAACAATGGTCACATTTTCTTGGGATTTCCGAATGAATCTAATATATATGACACGACAAGAATTAAGAAAGTACATGAATAAGAAGAACTATTATCGTTGTGCAGAGATTCCTAGTCACATTAAATCAATTATTTGTTAGATACACATTTTAAGCTAGATTGCTATTTTGCATAACTAACCTAATTGATTTTATGTTCACTTTTTAAAATAATGTGATTTTGGTTTGAACTGCATTATACTGGTATAAATTTTAATCGCATTTATTCACATTATAGACAATTCGATATTAGATAGTCTACGTCTGAACTCTATCCACTCGTGCACCCCCGGACATTATTGTTGACAAACCAGTGCAGGGTCGGATGTTAGAAATGAAGTAGTCGAATAGAAAGGAACAATCTTTGTATCGCACAGAACGATATAGTCATAACTCTTGAACCCTAATTAAAAGTTATTGTGTATTCGTGTCAGGAATTTGAAAGTCCCTTCCACCGATGCTGTTGTACTTTTATTAATTTATTTGAGAAAGAACCACAACATATTTATTGCTGGAAGAATCTTTTACACTATAAAAATATAAACAAAGATTTATTTCACAAAAAAGGAAAAAAAATGAATATAATTATCGTAAAACACTTGCAAATATATGTATCACCTAACCAAATATTATTTTACTGGAATCGTGTTTTTTATTACTATAAAATGTTCATAAATATTTGCAACAAAATCAGAATAAAAAACGCATAAATTTGTGTATTTTTTTAATCTATTTTTCTACTTCCTTTAAAATATGAATTATTCTACACGTTTGAAAATTCCCGACAACAGCTTTACAAAATGGCAGCTGGGCTTGAAGGTCATTCAAAACGGACCACTCAAGAACAATGGATTTTTGCAACAATGAACTGAAGTTGAACGTCTTTCATATCAATAGTTGGTGCCCGTGCTAAGCAGCGGCGGCCTCGTGGCTATCTTCGTTTGTTTCCAATAACACGTATTACCTCTTCATATCCATGATGTAAAGCCACACTGAAATGGTGTTATTTATTACAATTTCCTTTTTACTCAACTAAATCTCTACAATTTTGATTTCAGAAGTACTATAATTTTTCCATTTCAAATTTAAAAGCGATTGCATCGGATTTAAATTTACACAATGCCGCCAAATCAACTGTCAAATTTTAAGCTTTATTCCATTACACTGATACATATTTTATATCTCTCTCCATTACGTAAAGAGTGAATCTTCTAACCTGTTTTAATCACAAGTCAGTTAAAAAAAGTGTAGCAACAACAAACTTTTATATTCAAAAATCTTCACACATATTTTTAACCGTTAAAACATTAAATAAACACACACAGATTCAACCATAACTCTTAAGAAAAGATAAAGAAAACAAAGCAAAACATCAAACATACACCTTTTTTACACACCTGCGACATGAAAACACAACGGAAATAATAATAAAAAAATAAATCTCCGCGTTTTTTCACAACATTCCGTAACTTTGTTCGCCCAGTGCACGTTTCATCTCTCTCAGATATGTAAAAGAGACGATCTTCCATACTATTTCGAGGCAGTGTAGAAACTGCAACTAAACGAACACACCTCGTGCATCACCCGACTAATCTCGAGCCGATCCGAGCGCGCGAAGTAAGCGTTTGAACTTTTCCTAGCGGCGAACCGAACAAGTGAATCTAACTTCGGGACAAGCGCGCTCAGTAAACTTGTGAACGCTGTCGTATTTGTGTCGCAAGTTGACTACCTATTTTCGCGTCTTTTCCATCGCGAAACAGGGCGATATTTCAGGGTAGATTTGGCGCCAATCTCTCGTATAATTCCGATGAATGTACGCGGGTGAATTCGTTCCAAATAGAGTGTTCCAGAAGAAGAAGGTTTATTAAAAGTGCGTTTGATTTTTTTTTTATTGTTTGTGTCAGGAGAAAGTGTGTTTCTTAAAAGGTAAAAGACCCGTTCTCATACCCGTTGTTTAACTGACAGCAAGTGCGTGTTGTATATGCGCATTGTTGTTTAAATTTTAACGGAAAACTATATACACACGGCAGTGGTTTTGTGTTTCGAAAAAAACTGCAAATAAACTAGTTTATATATACATATTGTGCCCCGTTTGTTAGTGTGTAGAAACAACCGGTCTATTTCTGAAGACTTTTCTTCGACAACATGACTGCACGCCTAGGTAGGACGGTGTCTCGAGCCGCTATCTCCATCTTACTCTTCGTTTCAACAGGTAAGAGACCTTCGAGTCTTCAACGCTGCTTAACTTACCTGCTGCGGACTTAAGATCTCTTTGTTTTAAAATCCACAGAAATTCGACGAAATTCTCTATTTCACAAACTGTAGACATAATTTTTGTTGGGATAAAATGTGCTTATTTTTTTTTGATCGATAAGATCTTGCATTATTATCGTTTGTTTTGTCAGATAAGAAGTTGATTTTAATGATAAGTGGAGTACAGTGTGGGAGATGAATGCCCATTAAGTAAAAATAATGATTAATGTTTTTTTTTATGTGTAGGAAAACTAATTATTTCTATGAATTATTATAAGCTAATTTTATATCAAATGAAAATTGCTTTTTTTATGTACTATATATAATTACATTACAAGTACTCATTTTTTGGTTATACTTATATAAATTTCAAGGTCGTTTTGCATTAAACCTTTTATTTCTGCTAAATTTATTAGTTTTACCATCACAAACTTGTTACTAATTTGCCCCTTAATTAAATCTCCCTAAATCAATGAAAATTAAGAGTGGTTAGTATAACAATTAGGTAAGTGAACATCAACAATCGTAAGAAATCCGATTAACTGATTTGGCGATTTATATACACATTAAGAGAAAGAGCATGTTTCCTCCAGTCTAAAATTCCTATTCATATTTTGAGCAAATTAAAAGAAATTACTGAAAACCGTTTTCAAAAAGTGCTATTTCGAGGTTATGTGCTTGATAGAATTGACGTGTGGCAGTGGAAGGAAAAGTTACTAAAAAAGTAACCAAACTTTAAATAAAATACAAACTAGACTAAACTTAATTGTTAAGTTGATGTGAATCAGTGTTGGTCAATTAAATTGATAATTATGCGGACGTTCGATACAATATTCAGAAATTTGTTTGTTTGAAAGTATTTATTTATTTTCAATACATAGTGCTATTGTAAGAATTTTCATATTTTTTATTATACGTTTCTTATAATTTAATTGGTTGGTGTATGGAATGGAAATAAATAAATCTACATTTCATATAAATGATTCTTGTGATGTTTAAATATAAACTGTAATTAATATTATTTATTTTTATACATCATAGTAAAGCATTAATAAAAAAATGTCAAGATAATTAGTTCTTTCTTGTGTTTTTAGTGCCCCTAAAGCTATAATATGTGCTAAATAGCTTGTTTTGTTCTTTTTTATATATAATTTTGATAAAATATATATAGAAAATACTGCTCTAAAATACCTTCTTTCTAGGTACGCTACTGATCTCAACTTGAATTTCAAACACTCTTATCTATTTAAATGTTATTTAAATATATTAATTTTAGAATTTATAAAATGTTTTGACTGTGTAAATTTGAAGTATGTACCATAATTATCAGGACATAATTTGAATGGATGTTGATAAAGTAGAAGTTCCAATTATTGACACTTTAAGGTTAAGGGATAGAACGATGTCAATGTTTACGATTCCAAGATGCCACTGGAGGGACAATTTCGATTTTTAAACTTAAAATAAATGTCTGCGGGATTATTTTCAATCGAAAGCTACGTTAAAACACAGCAAAAGAAACTATTATAGAAAAACATACAGGAAAGGTGTCAGTAATCAGGACAGGGTCAGAAATCGGTACATTTATCTTACGTAATGATTCATTCAAGGTTGAATCCGCGATGCATAGCACCTTTTATTTGTTATATATTTTTATTATATTTTTAATATTAATGATGTCATGCAAAATGTGAATTTAATTAAAAAAATGGTAATATGTACTAATTGTTTTAGATGCAGATATCTTTCAACTTATTTGACATCAGATGAAATAATGAGATTGTTTTTAGATTTTTTTTTGATTTAAGAAATGGCAGAGAAAATTATTTTTAAAATATCTGAAATATGTACAAATGAAATACAAGCCACTTTTAAATAAATAATCTTTTTTTTTTAGTATAAGTTTTGATAAAAATTCTGTATTTATTAATTTTTTTTTCGATTTTTTTTTTGAAATATGGAAACAAATGAAAATGATAGCAGCAAAAGATTTTTAAAATATCTGAAATATGTCAGAAAATAAAAATTGAGTCGATGCTAAAATAATCATTTTTTTTGTTTGATAAAATCGTAATTGATTTCTTTTTTTTTTTGATTATTCAAACGTGAAAAGCAAATGAAATACTAGTGCTAAACAAATTTTTAATTTATCTGAAATATGTTTAAATAAAAATTGAACCACTCCTAAATAAATAATGATTTTTTTTTCAAATAAATTTTGTATTTGTGGTTATACCTAAATCAATTTATTTTTTTTAGGCGTTTGAAATGTGAAAATAAACGACCATATGTTTCAATATCAAGCTTTTTCTTAGAATATTTAATTTTTCAAATCAAGTGTAAAGTAGTTTCGAAAATTCTAATATTAATGTTTATTTGTTTGTTAGTTTTGCTAATTTTTTTTTTAACGTTGGTCAGATTGATTTAGAAACTTAATATTTTCCTAAAATATATATTCTTTAAATTAAAACAAAAATAAATAACTAATTCAAAACAAAATATTTTTTTCAACAGAATTTTTCCTGTTGTCATTTTCAAATTTATTTATTTAATTTTGCTGCATTTGAAATCTGGTAACAAATGATAATATTTAATTCTCATACAAAGTACTTTATAAATATTTTGAAATTTATTATTAAAATGGGGTATTATTTTTTTTAAAAATTATAAGTATATTCATTCTTATGTTGATAAGACTTTTAAATATTTAAAATATTTCTGAGTAGAATAAAAATAATCTTCTAAAAAAAAAAAAAATCCATCCACCTATAATTTTTCTTTTTAGTTTTGTGATGTCAAATTTTTCTCTTGCAATGTTTATTACGCAGTATAATGTGTTTAAAAAGTTATTTTATTTTTATTAAATGGATTACATAATTAAATTTTCTTCAAGATCAAAATATTGCCTCCCCCCAGTTTAAAAGAGTTGATTATTTTATTAAAGTGCATCACTGTACAATATTTACAATATTTATTTTTGCACATGCGCAGAGGGTGCTGCAGGTGTAGACAATCCTTTCTTCCTACTCCTGGGAACTGTATGGACCAGAGTAATGAACTTTTAAAACCAGAACGGACGGTTTAGGAGAGGGCATTGGAAACCTCTTCTAGTGGGAGCTCTGGAAACCGATGACACTATCTTGGAGGTGAGTACCACCAGACAAAACAGTGATATTGGCGAAAACATTGTTGCAGGAGTAATACAGCTCAGACTGTAGCAGCAGGAAAAAAAACTATCTGACACCCAGGTACGTGGAAGATCCAAGGCGGAAGGTGCCAACCAGACCGTTAAGGAAACAGCAGAAATCCAAGGTGGGGGGCGAAAGTCAGACCACTGAGGGTATGGCTTCTTACAGACGAGGCGTTTAGTTGATTCCAATAGTTGAACAGTTGACGGTTGTCAAGGAGCATATGATTGGGATTTACTACATCAGTATTCTCCTTGAAAACCGCCCGTTTAATTATTAGTGGAATCAACTAATCACTTCGTCTGAAAGAGGCATAAAAAGAAGACGGTAGATGGCAGCAAGAAAATACCTCAGCAGGATTCTCTAAAATGCCACCACAGACACGATCAAAATAATCCATTTTATCTAAAATGACCACAGTATTAGCTTTGTCAGATTTTAAGTAAAAGCAGTTTTTGCTTTTAAGCCCTTTAGCTGTGTTAATTTCTTTATGTGTGATTTTCTAAAATTTGAGTTTTATAAGAAGTTCTAATAAAGTTTTTTGTATGATTCTCAAAAGTACTAATCGTTGTTTCTATGCCAGATATAATTTCTTCAATTGTGTTTTTTTTATTTTAATTTTACCAGCAGCATACAATATACAGGGTGTCCCACCGAACTGGGACATTAGATTCTTTTGAACTTCTAGTAGGAATTTGATTTTGAAACTTGCAGTGTAGACATGGCCTACTGTGATCTATTTAAGGAAAATATTTTCAACTTTATAGCACTTTCGGTAAACAGGGTGTTTATATCAACTTTCCTATTTTAAATGGAATGGTATAATTGTTATCGGTACTAGTTTATATGAAGGTTCCCTATCCCTAAACTGGACCGTTTTTGAGATATTTTCATTTTAGTTGATTTTTTGATATTTGCACTCTTTCAAATAAAATCAAATATTTCATGAGATAGCAGATATTTAGTGGTTCTACTAGAGTCGATGTAAATTCAAGGACGTAGCTATAAAGTGTTATAGCAATAATCACTGAATCACATACAGGGTGTTCGAAAACGCATCTCCAATATGGATACCTTTAAGCTAACAAAACCTTTTTCTTTCAAATGGTACATGGTATTTTTTACTACAGCATTGAATGCAGCGCAAAATTCTACATCGATTGATATTAGGGTTTGGTATACCTATTCTTAATAGTTTTTGAAGTATTAGCATTTCTTGCAAAAAATTGCTAAAAATATGCCTAAATTCCAAGTTTCAAACAAATAAAATGAGTTTTTTCCTACAAAACACTCTGCACATTATTTGCATAACCTATCTAAATAGTTATGTTTCAGATATCTAACGTTCACTAGTTTCTTACTAATAGTAATGCCTTTTAGTCATAGAGAACGTACATTAATTATTAGATATTAGTAGGCCATGAGATGTGCTAACAAACAAGTGATATCCATTATTGGTAATTTACCAAATTGCGCAGTGATAAACCTATCCAATATTAACAAGTCATATTTTTTTATAGTAAGTCCTAATGCTGTCAACTCCTTCACACATTTTCTTCTAACAAGTAAAATATTATAAATCGAAAGAACTAAGAAAAACATTGAAAGTTACATATACAAATAACATTTTAGACTTATTCTACATTGATGAAGAATGTAACAATGATTAGATACCTACATTTATTTGCAATGAATAAAAACCTCAAAAAATAAAAATACAAAGGGAAATTAAAGCAGATATCCTAAATACACTCATAATATTTCAAATATTTTTCACTTACTAGACCAGGTATTTTCTTTGTATGGGAGCCGTCTGACATGGAGTCACCGAAAACAATGCAGCCTCTTGGCTTTTTGTATTAAACTAGGTATTAAGCGATACAGACTGATAACATAAATCAGGAACAAAAAAGTTTTCGAAAATGTCCAATATAAATGTTCTTTCAGAATAATAGTTTCTTAGTTTTTTTTTTCTAATTTGATTTATTTTCGATATATTTAATAAGCAGACAAAAATATTAACATGTAATTTGCTGTCGCATAATAATTATAGTTTATTAATATTTTATAATTACAATTACATTTCCTTAAATAGACCACAGTGGGCCATGACTACACTGCAAGTTTTAAAATCAAATTCCTGCTTCCTCCCTGTATATTTGGCGCCCAAGTAGGGGCAGGAAAAGCATATATTTTCTCTTCGTTTCAACAATACTCCTTAGCAATTTAAAATTTTATCTCTACACGTTGTACCACAATTTGTGTTTTGATAAATTTAAATTTCCGATTAATGAATCGCATGTTCTGCTCCCTTAAATATTAAATATTCATTAATGTTTCCTTCCGAATGCGTTTTTTTTTTGGTACATCCACATTAATATTTTACACTTCGCACGCGCTATTAAATTTCGTTCTTCCTATAAATTTAAAACCCTTTCATACATACATTGCTCGTCAAACCAAACCTCAGTGTTATAAAAAGTCGCTGCGCCCACATATTATCGATAATCCATTTGCTGTATCGGGCAAATTCATTGGAAATGCATGTTTTCGCATTTTCACATATGTATAGGTACATTAATATTAGTGAAATGAGGATTTTATTTTATGCGATGTATGTACAAATATATACCTGCATATTTTTGCTTGTATTTATAACGGATAATACCTCTATTCAACATTTAATATGATCCTTTACGAACAAATTTGCCAAGATATGCATCGTAATTTGATGATATAAACTATGAAACATATATTAGGTAAAAAGTGACTCATCGTAATAGGATTATTATAGTGTAAGTAGCTTTAACAAAGCAGCGATGAAAAATAAGAACCAGCATTTCCTGATACAAAATTAATAAAACCGATGAAACTGTAGGATGTGGAATTTTAGACTTCCTAGTACATAGTTTTTGTTGATTAGTAATATTGACATGATTAACGAGATAAGATATGACTTGTAAATAGAAATGTATTAAAAATTGTTCCTAATCTAGTTAAGTAATTAATCAAACTCAAAATTGTTTGAGTTGAAAGAATTTGAATATTTAAATGCAAAGTCATGAGTTATTAAAAAATGAAATACTAACAGCAGATTTTTTAAACGTTTTTGCTTAAAGCTGTTATTGACAAGATTATTTTTATTTCTGGTATCATGACTATGAATATCACGAACAACGTAAAATGTGCTCCTATTAACAAATATATAGGGTCGCTAAAAAGTATGGATACAGTTAAATATTTTCAGAACGGTTTAGCAGAGCTCGTTGAAATTTGGCATACAGTTAGAAATGTTTAAATTCTATCATCTGAGATTTCTTTCAATTTTCTACCATCATTTATTTTGAAAATACAAGGCTAACTTGATTTTTTTTTAAACGGCACGGGGTGGTCAAATTTGATATTTTTAAAAAGAGCATTTTTTTCTGAATTCAGTAATGTAACACATGCCCACCTCTATTTTTATTAAAAGGCAAAAAAAAAATTAATTCTGAAAAAATAAAACTAAGTTAGCTTTGAAAATGCTGTCATTGACGATGTGTCACTTGCATATTCGCCAAAAATTAAACTTGTGCGCAATAATTTGTTTAACAATGGTACATTTAAGCGAAACTGAGCGTATAGAAATTCTCATGACGGTTGGTTATGGCGACAGAAAACGAAGTTGTGCTCAAGTAGTGACTCTTTTTAATGAAATTCATCCAAACCGGGAACCGATCTCCAGGACGACGGTTTCAAAAACCTTACAAAGATTTCAAGAAACTGGTAGCGTTAAAGACCGTGCAAGACCTGGGCGACCTCGAATTATTACCAACGAAGAAAATTCTTTGAATGTTATGTTGGATGTGGTAGAAAATCCAAAAAATTCAATACAACAGTTGGCGTTGAACCACAACATGAGTAGAGGATCCATACAAAAAATAATGAAACGCGAAAAATATCATCCTTATAAAAATTCACTTGCTACAAGAATTAAGTGACGACGATTTTGACCGCAGAACCGAATTTTGCGAAACTATAATGCACAGAATACATCAGGATGGTAACTTTCTCAATCGAGTCCTCTTCTCTGATGAGTCAACTTTTTGTCTAAATGGATATGTTAACCGCCATAACTGTCGATATTGGTCTGACAGAAATCCGCATTGGATGGAGCAGGTTCATACGCAGCGTCGACAGAAAATTAATGTTTGGTGTGGCATTATTGGTCGGAATATCGTAGGTCCTTTTTCATTAACGGCAATTAACGTCTGAAAGATATTTGCAACTTTTACAACAACATATTGTTCCACGACTTAGGGAAATATTTCCAAACCACGACAATCGAAATTGTATATTAACAGAAACCATATGGTTTCAACAAGACGGAGCATCACCGCATTTTGGTCGTCAAGTGCGCGAATATTTGGATGAAACATTTCCCGGTAGATGGATAGGGCGAAGGGGGGCTATTGAATGGCCAGCTAGGTCTCCTGATCTGACCCCACTTGATTTTTTCCTGTGGGGTCATGTAAAAAATCGAGTGTATGTCAACAGACAATTACAAATCGAAGACCTACAAGAACGTATAAGAAACGAAATTGCCAGTATTTCTCCAAATATTTTGATTTGATTCTTTGCAAAATTTTGCTCAACGTGTTCATTATTCCCAGGAGGTAAATGGAAATCAATTTCGAATCTCTTTTGTAACATAAAAATTATGTAATTTCTTGTTTGAGCTTCTGTTTATTAAAATCTGTTCTGTTTCAGTTAAATGTGTTATTTTTACAATTATTATTAACTATTATTATTTATTTTTTGGTCAAACTTGACGCAACAAAGAAGTAACGATAGATAAAGACAACATCTCCAAGGTTAACAAAATTTTTCATTTTTCAAAATTTTACTAGGTCGAAATTTTTTTTTAAAGTTTCGATTAAAATAAGATATGGATGTGTTACATCACAGAACGCAGAAAAAAATCTCTTGTCAAAAATATTAAATTTGACCCTTCGTGCCATTTAAAAAAAATCAAGTTAGCCTTGTATCCCCAGAACAAATGAAGATAGAAATTTGAAGAACATCTTAGACGATAGAATTTAAATACTTTTAATCATGTACCAAATTTCAACAAGTTTTGTTGAATAGTTTTCATAATATTTAACTGTATCCATACTTTTTAGCGACCCTGTATATCAGGGCCGTAGCTAAAATCAACTTCCAGAAGGAACAAACTATTTCCTAGGGCGGGCAAATCCTTCCCAATAAAAAATTATCATGTAGCAACAATATTGTTTCTTTTTTTACATTTTAGATATTGGAATACCTTAATAATATATGTCTATTTGGCTGTATAAATTATTTCTATTATTTAAGGACTTCCCTATTTAGTCTAATTAAACTTGGCAATAAAAAAAACGTAATAAAAATAAACTGTGAATAGATGGGCTATATTAAACAAATTAGGTCACATTAAAAACGTATGTAATACTCGGTCGATATTAGCATACATATGTTTCACCTTACCAAGGATCTTCAGTGGTACTGATCAATTTAAAGTATTATATATAACACCAAACCAACATGAAAGTCGTTTTTAGAGTTTTTAGCAGATTCTTTTTCAGTGTATCAAGATTTACCATTCTCGACGCATAATCCGCGTATAAAAATACATTCTCACAGGTAATGTTACCAGGAAGGCCGTTGATAAGGAGTAAAAAAAAGCAATGGCCCTACCACAGAACCTTGCGGCATACCTGCTGTTTACGAGTGGATATTCCAAGTTGCATTGTCTAGTTTCACACGAACTCCTCTATTTGAAAGATAAGATGATAGGGAAGGAATCGACTTGTCTGAATAGCAAGGTTTATAAACTCTGCAATGATTGAACTGCATGACTTCAGTACAGGATCTCCGTTTATATTTTCATCCCTACACTGTAAAAAAAGTTGCAGCAAAATTACATGTAAAATCGTTGGTAACAAAGTTGCCTACAATTTTAGAGGTAAATTTGCTTCATAAGGTAAAATTTCTACCATCTAGTAAATTTCACATGCTGATGTGTTTTTCAAAGATTGTACTGTAAAATTCGTATGTAATATTTACATGAACTCTATATTTACCGAACACTGAAGTAATTTTCATATGTATTTTTATAAAGAGAGCAATCAACTTACCTAATTCTTTTATAGCACCTAAGAGGTCATACTGAATCGCTCAACCAGGGATCAAGAATGAACACGCTTACGCGAAATCTACCATTGTTTGTGACGTACATGATATCATTAAGCCAATAATAAGTTCGACAAACGAATAGAATTACCTACGCGCACAGATAAATAATCCAATAACCAATCACATTGCGGCGTATGAATTTCGCATTTTCCATGATATCTATAGTTTTACCCGAAAATTCATGTAAAAACAAATAAATATAAAAGATCCTCATATTTTTACAGCAAAATTAATAGTTCACTAGTAAAATTACTTTTAAAGTGCACTAAATACCCCAAAAAAAATGTCAATTTTACACTTTTAAGTAAATTTTGAGAGTAAATACAAAATTGTACATGTTTTTTCCTGTATTTTCCTTTTGAATTTTTGTTACATCTTAAACTTACATGAAAAAGCTATAAATTTTACCGAAATTTCTTTTTCCATGTTAAATATCCTAGAAAAAACATGTAAAACAAAATTTACATGATTTATTGTGGTAAATTCACAATGTAATATTCCTGATTTACCATGGCAAAATTACTGTAATTTTTTTACAGTGTGGTATCAAAATTAGCTAAATCCCGTAAAACTTAACCCCTAAAAACCTACACACAAAAAAATAATTACTCAATTTGAATATATTTGCATCACATAATATAACTTCCTATACCTATAAGCAAGAAGATGATGTATTTATATTGAGAATAAAATTTGTTCAGTTTTCCAAATCCGTGAATTTATTTATACGAAACAATCTTTTAGTTTAAATGTAATCAATATACTAAAATCATTATAAACATATAATATTTTCACCACAAAAATAATTATTTTAGATCTGAGTAAATAGATTTTCTCACCTGGAAACCATCATATTTATGCCTTAATAATTTATGTGCATTTGATAGAAGTATATAAAAGTATTATTTGAAGTATCGCCATAATTTGCTTCCGCGAAATATAAGTATATTGAACTGATAATACACAGGGTCTTAAACCATCCAATAACCTCACAGCTATAGATAACAAAGTAAACTTTGTAATTGTTGCATTTCGACAAAGTTTCCGATTAAAAAATCTATATATTGTAGAGCCTTTACGTTAAAAGGAAAAACCTATATACCTAAATTACATAATAAACAAATTCTACAACTGCGCTTCGTTTGCCCAAAATTCACCCCCCACCCTTCACCATCATTTCATCACCGTCCACCCCTTCCTATGTCGTTCAGAAACACATTTCGACCCTCCCGCTAGGAACCTTTTCCCTGTAGGGGGTAATTTACAAATCCCCGAAAACAATTAGGCGCTAATAATGACAGCGCGACCCTAAAACGTCAAAATCCCAGTGGCGTCCGTCGATGGCTCCAAAATACCGACGTAGTTCTCGCCTGGAACCCGGAACACTGTAGCCCGACATCGACAAGCGGTGCATTTTAATTGAACGGTTAAATGCGGTACTACAAACTGGCTATTAGCGAGAGCATTGTCGAAACTGAACGCTCGATATAGGGAATATGTTACGCACGGTTCGCGGGGTGTATAAAAGGGGTGGGGGTGAAGGCGAGCCCGTTGGGGATCAGGGCTTTTAACAGACGTGTCGGCAGTAAACTGGGTCGGGTATTATACGTATATATATATGTATATATTTCTTTTTTCCGAATAAAGAGATTTTATTTCATTTTTTCGGGGGTAATTGAGAGCAGACAAAACGTGTTAATGGATTCTGAATTATTAAAGCGGTAAGGGGTGAATTTTTTCGCGTTGGTGTTAAAGGGGATGTATAAAAAAATCGTTGGGGAGTATTAAACAAGTTTATAAAGGAAAAAAAAAAAAACAAACATGGAGGTTCTTTTCGTTGATTTACGAAGTATTTTTTTGAAATTAATATACTGTCTGAATTGAAAATGCGTCATCTGGAAGTTGTTTTAAAATTTTCCTCTGAAACTCAGTTTAAACCATGTTCTTTATGGGGGTACAAGGAATGTACCCCCATTTCGAGAAAGCAAAATATCGTGGTTTTCAGGGGAAATTCACGACTATACTGAAAAACCGATGTATTTATATAAAACTTTTTATTTGAGCAAAATATTTTATTCGTTTAATTTTATTAAAGATACTGTTGAAACAAACAAATTTGGTTAACAAAATTATTTGCTTCGTCCAACAATATATTTGTTTGTCCATATTAAACAAAGATTTTAGTCAATACAACTAAAATTAAAGTTTGATTGGATCAACCAAATTATAGTTATAATATACTAAAATTTGATTGGGTCAACCAAATTATAGTTATAATATACTAAAGTTTGATTGGATGAACCAAATTATAGTTATAATATACTAAAGTTTGATTGGGTCAACCAAATTATAGTTATAATATACTAAAGTTTGATTGGATGAACCAAATTATAGTTATAATATACTAAAGTTTTTTTTAAAGCTTTAAATCTTGACCATGTATATATAATATTTGATAAACATAAAAATGCAGTCAATGATAAAACCGATATACAATATTTCACAAAATTATATAATTTAATTTTATAAATAAATAAAATATTTGTAAAGAATTATTTAATTACAAATTTTAAAAACAAATAATCAAAACAGCCTATTTTTAAAATGCAATCTTTAAATAAAACATAATAATATATTCAAAATCATAGTAAACACAACAATTTTGTCATTTATTAAACAAAAACTTTTTATTTACAATTTACAATTTCTACATTTATTTATATATCTACTTGAAAAAGCTTTTTAATAAAGCGAAACGTCGTCGTCGTATTCATTCATGTTTTAATATTAAAGACCTAAAAACCAAGAAAAAGGAAATCAAATATTATACTAAAGTTTGATTGAGTCAACTAAATTATAGTTATAATATACTAAAGTTTGATTGGGTCAACTAAATTATAGTTATAATATACTAAAGTTTGATTGGGTCAACCAAATTATAGTTATAATATACTAAAGTTTGATTGAGTCAACTAAATTATAGTTATAATATACTAAAGTTTGATTGGGTCAACCAAATTATAGTTATAATATACTAAAGTTTGATTGGATGAACCAAATTATAGTTATAATATACTAAAAATCTTTTCTACAAAAGTTGTGCAGAATTCAATGCTGCATAACCTAAACATATTTTCGACTATACAGGTTGTTCCAAAAGTAAGAACAAAAGAAAACTACTTAAAACGTACTGCACATTCTAAAAGTGCCAACTTCTCTCGAATGGACCGACTTCAAATTACCACCTTCCTCACTCCTAGATGCGCAGCATCTAGTTATAATATACTAAAGTTTGATTGGATGAACCAAATTATAGTTATAATATACTAAAGTTTGATTGGGTCAACCAAATGATTTTTTCAGTACACCTAGATGTAATTTATTTTGAAACAGTCTTGTATAATTCATCCAGTTCGTACACGCCCTGTGTAATATTACAAGTATATTATCCGCATTTAATTTGAATCCGTGTAGCCTCGAAGCAAACGCACAAACAAACAAACGAATAAACAAATAAATGCCGGCGCCCACGTTCTAAGCTAACACGATCATACGAAGGAAAACTCGTCTTCTGAGATTTCTACGTCTAGAGAAGATCTAATTGCACGCTATTTAATAACCTCATAAGCCTGGGAATTCCAGGTCTTACGTTTCCTGCAGCTTCCACAGTTCGGATTTCAAACGGCCGCTTCTTCCAACCTTGCTTAATTAAAAAGGTAAATAGAGGAAGCTATTTAAATATCTTATTATATACCCACGGCTCTATACCTTCTACTTATATGCGAAGGCTCGTTTCGGAGGATTTTTAATAAGATTTTTCTTGCCGCGGGAGTTCTATTACATTGCGAAAAAGGGAACGCAGAAAAAGAAACAAAACGATGTCTGTTTGTCTCCGCCCGATAATGGGATTTTTCCGGGCAAATCTCGGAGCGTTCCGTAAAAATTGTCCGCTTCTACTTGGCGATATCTGAGCAGTTTTATTAATTAAGAAACTGCTTTACGTCTTTAAATTAGCATTGTGAGTTACTTTAAATTAGCGCAAACGTTAGCACATGGCTTATATTTAGCGCCCAACGTGGGGATATCATATTCACAACGTAGAATTCAAACAAAAAGTTTCTATTTGTGAAATATGAGACTCTTAACATATAGTTTGTGCGTTTTAACCTCACGTTGGGCGCTAAATATATGTTGTATGCTGTTGCTGCTATAATGTGAATCTTTTATTATTATTTATAGAATTAACAATGTTTCTCATGAACTTTCTTGTAATTGCGTTTAAAATAAAGTCTCTAGATCAATACATATTTAATATGACCAAATCGTTGCTTATAACTATATATAGTGATATTCTATTATTACTGGTTTAAAAAAAAAATCTAATTATTTCACGCTATTCTTCCGTCGAATATCCCATATTTAATGTAAGAATAGAAAATATTTTTGATGTCACACAAGATGTCATGATGTGCTTTCATAGCAATCTATAGTTTTCACTGGTACTGGTTAAATGATATAAACTGGAATAATTTAAAAACGGCTTATTCAACTATCAACAACTTAGCAACTTATATATATATATTCGAAATCAGTAAAAAGAGGACTTTCACACTATCTAATAATATACAGGGGTGTTGTATTTAAATAAATGCAAGTTGTATTCATTTGTCTATTAATTTATGAGATAATATGAATCTTGAAAATTGTAAAAGATAGTAGAGTAAAAATCCTATAACTTTTGTATTAAGGTGTTTTTCTACCTTAAATAATACAGCCTATAGGTACACTGTAAAAAAATACAGTAATTTTGCCATGGTAAATCAGGAATATTATATGTAATAATGTTGTGAATCTACCACAATAAATCATGTAAATTTTATTTTACATGTTTTTTTTTTCTAGGATATTTAACATGGAAAAAGAAATTTCGGTAAAATTTATAGTTTTTTCATGTAAGTTTAAGATGTAACAAACATTCAAAAGGAAAATACAGGAAAAAACATGTACAATTTTGTATTTACTCTCAAAATTTACTTAAAAGTGTAAAATTGACATTTTTTTTTGGGGTATTTAGTGCACTTCAAAAGTAATTTTACTAGCGAACTATTAATTTTGCTGTAAAAATATGAGGATCTTTTATATTTACTTGTTTTTACTTGAATTTTCGGGTAAAACTATAGATATCATGGAAAATACGAAATTCATACGCCGCAATGTGATTGGTTATTGGATTATTTATCTGTGCGCGTAGATAATTCTATTCGTTTGTCGAACTTATTATTGGCTCAACGATATCATGTACGTCACAAACAATCGTAGGTTTCGCGTAAGCGTGTTCATTCTTGATCCCTGGTTGAGCGACTCAGTATGACCTATTAGGTGCTATAAAAGAATTAGGTAAGTTGCTTGCTCTCTTTATAAAATACATATGAAAATTACTTCAGTGTTCGGTAAATATAGAGTTCATATAAAATATTACATACGAATTTTACAGTACAATCTTTGAAAAACACATCAGCATGTGAAATTTACTAGATGGTAAAAATTTTTACCGTTTTTTTTTACCTTATGAAGCAAATTTACCTGTAAAATTGTAGGCAACTTTGTTACCAACGATTTTGCATGTAATTTTTCTGCAACTTTTTTTACAGTGCACACACTGCTTAAATATTATATCTATCTCTATCTCTTAGAATCACCTACATAATATTCACAACAAAAATTACCCATAAACAACTGCGAACGCACTATTTATTCCTATATATATACAGGGTGTATCAAATAAAAAAGTAAATTTTGCTTGGGTGTTAACTACACGACATATAAAGCACAAACCCGCCGAAACCAGATTTCATCATTAAAAAATAAAAAAAAAGTAAAATTTAGAGCCAAAAATTCTTTAGTCCGGGCCTGATGCAAGGAAACGTCATGTTAAGCACCCGCTAAACGTGGTATTATGTATAAATACATTGCACTCATTTAGTATTATTCTTAATAGTATGCCGTAAGTTCATTTAACGTCATTCTGAATAAATAAAGGCTCTTGTAAAAATAGCAAAACTGAGGCATTTTAAATTTCTTCTTTTTATAAAATAAACATTCCTTTTTTGTTAAGAGCATTCCACGTAAGTCTACAAAGTATTATTTTTAATATCCTGATAAGACGTTCGAGTTTCACCGGATATGCGACTTAAGTAGTTACAAAAAAGCGTAAATATTTTTCTTTTGCTTTGTCGAATCGAGAATTAGTTGTTAATAAACGGTACCACATGAATCTGAGTTATTTCTTTTGAATTTATTTAATCATATAACGCAAAATGAATTGAATCGAATTACACAGAAATAAATGTAGATATAGAAAATTTGCAAACACGCCTTTTTACTATGATGTCGCGCGAAAATGAATCTATACATTCCCGCGCTTTTTGCCGATACATTAATTCGATTTTCTTTATATGAAATCATGATGATCCTGAAAAGCATTGTTTTTTCGAGACGGGAAGAATTTAAATAAAATGTTCGAGGTGGCTTGCATTCTAAGCGGCGCGATCCACACAAAACTAACAGCGGTAATGGCTGAATGATAGTGGTATGTGGGGGTAAACTCGGGACAGCATTTTGGTTGGGCACAGGTGCGGCTTTAGCCCACGGCATTTATATTATTTTTTTTCTAGTTAATGCTTATAGATAGACCTCCTGTGCATTAAGACTTTTTGATTGTATATGATTACAGCTGCAACATATTGTTATATTTACCTCTATATCGGATACACCCTGTATACATATACAGGGTGATTCATAAATGATGTCAGAAATTTCGCCAGCGAATTCCCCCGGGGATTTCCGCCGAAAAAGCACTAATGAACTTACACCGTATTCCTACTGCTTTCCCAGATACGAGCTCCGAGGAAAATTCCCGGCATGTCAGAACTCGCGAGAGAAAATTTATCGGCTTGTTTACGTTAGGTTCCTCTCTTTTTATATATATATCTATATATCGCGACCTTATATGAGAAATTCGAATTCGTTTACCGTCTCATCCCATCAACGAACCCAGACGACCCCTTGGAAAAACAAAATATGCCGGAAAGGCAGCCGGAAAGGAAGTTCATTTATATACGCTTTTTCTCTTAACGCAATAATAAAAACAGATTCCGTCGACGCTTGGCTTGCGTCGTCACGTGAAACTTCTTTCGCCGGGAGTTAATATTCGACGTGGAAGATTCGGCTATATGGGTTTGAGGGTGGGGAAAAAAAAACAAATATGGTGGGAGCCTTTTTCGTTCGTTTAATCCCGACTTCGTGTTATATTAGTTTCTTACTTTGGCCCAGACTGCCTAACTTTACTATCTCCCATCACCATCTTGTCTCCGTCCTGACGATATATCATAAAGCGTCCCCGTAAGGGTTGAAATGAAAGGGATGAGAAGCAAAAAAAAACCAAGGACATTTATCCAGTTTTTCGCGACCTTTTCCGAATCGGACGACAAAAACTCGCAGACCTTTTATTATCTCCTCAGATCAATCTTGTATCCCCCGCGAGGGGTTGGGAGAGAATCATCCCACCCCTGCATACGTGTAATAAATACGGGAAAATCATATACAGGATCCCCTTGAACGTATGGAAATTTCTCGTCGTTTCGATGACAGAGACAAAGCCCGTATCTATATAGTAAACCGAATGAGATGTGGCCGTGTTTTGACGTTTGAACGAATACAAATTGTTTCGTTAGATTCGCGAACCCCATCTACCGTTTCTCGTTAAATGGGGTGGTGTAATCTTCAGGGGTGGGGGAGTGAGGGGGGCTGTTCGCGTCATCGATTGGACTATTTATAAACGTTGTACGGTCGATATTGTTCCAATAAATTTGCTTAGAAGCACCGTTTTAATCTTTATTTTGTTGTCAGGAGATTTAGTAATTAATTAATTCCGATTAATCACCAATTACAAAAGTATTTTTTATATTGTTAAAAATACAGTTTTGTTGCTACTTGCTATAGGGTCGATATTTTATTTATTTAAATTGAAATGTTTGTAATTCCCTCTCTTTTGCGACATAATTGGAGAAATGTCATCCGATCCTGGCGACTTATACAGGATCAGTTTTTTATCTTAAGACAACGGAATATCTCTAAAACACTGCATCAAATCAAAAAAAGATCTTAATAAGATTTGTTATAATGTAGAAATATATATATAACAATATATCAACATAAAAAAAGACAATACAGACTAACATTATAAAAGGCATAGAGTATAAAAATGTATATCCCAAATTGTATAATACTAATATATATGACATGGTAAAATTGTGAAAATAAGCAAGGATGAACATAGTACTCTTATTCTAGTTAATAATAATAATAATAATAGTAATAATAATAATAATAAATTTATTCGTTATTAGGACCAACTGCCAAATTGGCATCAACGTTGCCAAAAAATAAATGCAGCAAAATATAGTGTACAGCTAAAAGTATAAACAAGACATTACAACACATTAAGAACAAAAATGTATAAAAATATAAAGAGATACTCATTTAAACATAAGTAATAATTTGTTAATATACACAGAGATTCAAAATGATTGTCAATTCCGCTCCTATATATAGTAACAGGGTGTAGGTATATGCCGCGTGTTTGTAATGAAGGTTTGAACTAAGTCAGTGTTGGAACACAAGAAAGTAAACGGATCTGTCATAAATAAGGAAAACATAACCTATATTTGAACTCGCATTATATAAACGACTACGGATTGGTGTTTTGCTTGTAAAAATAAATGTAATTAATTAACTTTACTAAATTATGATTTTACAATTCAGTACTAACTGGTGTTTAACTAAATTTATTTATTACTTTAAATTATAACATACAATTAGTATAATTATTAAGTGACAAAACTGCATCTCTCAGTTCTTCTATGGTATGCATGCGGTTTCTATAGATCTTATTTTTTAGATAGCCGAACATGAAGTAATCTAATGGGGTTAGATCAGGCGCTCTTGGTGGCCATCTTTGTGCTCTAACGAACCTGTCAGCAAAAAACTGTTGAAGATATTGGCAGGTTTGTCGAGCAGTATGTGCTGGAGCATTATCGTGCTGAAAATAACCTGCTTCAAGCTCATTTTCTTATAACTCTGCAATAAACAATTCCAATATCTGTTGGTAACGTTGGGCTGTTACAGTTTCCTCGAAGAAAATTGGCCTTATTATTCGTTGCTGACATAGCTAACCAAACTCCAACTTTACGGGATGCAATTGCGTTTCTCGAAATTCGTGTGGATTTTTCTGCAGACCAGATACAATAGTTTTGTAAATTGATATAGTCTGTTAGATAAAACCAGGCTTCATCCGAGAAAAATGATTTGTTTAGCAATCATCGTCCCTTAAATTGTTATTAAACCAATGACAATATTCCAATCGCCTATCGTGATCTAATGGTAATAGTTCCTGTACCGTAGAAACTTTATAGGGATGAAAATATAACTTTCTTTTGATAGCTCATTGCGCTGAAGTGTATGATAAGCCTATAAAATTATAAAATGTAATAAACTATTTCACTTAATGTTAATATTGACTTTTTACCTGTTTGTTGGGCTAATTACCACAAATAAATTCCCTTATTTTCTTACGGTATTCAGAAATACTATTGTTGGTGATATTAAATGTAAATATAAACGATTTGAAAAAAATTATAAGATAAATAATCGAAAGATACTACAACACGCACGTCAATGTCGCTAAATGTCATTAAATTGGTAATAAGTATAGATACATTTTTCCGGAAAACAGTTTTTTTCTTACGACAATCATTTTGAATCTCATAGTATATTAGGTAACTAATATTACATTTTATACGTCATAAAAAATTAAACGCCTTGTAAAACAAGACATGTCACAAAGAAGACACATAATTAAAACTACAAAACAAAATCACACCGCCACCAGCTCCCCGACCGTATACAGGGCGCGATCAACCAGATAGTTTTAAATTTTGTTTTAAACTCAATTAAAATGTTACTAGCACGTATTTCCTCAGGAAGTCCGTTAAAAATTTTTAAACCAACATAATTTGGTGAGTTACGCACAATATCAGATCTCCCATGAGGTATAAAGAACTTATTTTCTTGTCTGGTTGCAATACCGTGAAAACTCTTGATTAACTTAAAACGATGTTTATTGGTGAATATACAGTGAGGTCGGAAATGGTCGCCCTCCCCCCTGTAAAATATGACATATTTTACAATATGACGTTCTTGCAAAATTTAGCAAAAGTGTCTTATCTGTCAGTGTATGTGTCATGTGTGTAGGTGTCTATGTTACAGATTACTGTAATTACAGGTTTCTGTACACTATATCCAAAACGCGAATACGAGGGCTATAGAAAAAGTAACGTAAGTACTCCAATTATTAATCTTGGATAAGTTGGTAAAAATTTTGAAAATCGTAAAACTGTTTGCATTGCCATGAAAGTAATAGAAATATCTTCCAAATGAGCTTCTAAATGAAAATACTTCCCATTTAAAATTTGAAAGATAGCTACGCCCTCTATTATACATCAGAACCCATGTGCGTATCTCTATAGGCAAAAAATCACAAATTATATATAATCACTTCATTTTTTGTTTCATTGCTCTATCTCATACCATTCAAAAGTTATCAGGGGGAGGGGGCATTAACGACCTCACTGTATATGCCGACAACTGATAGACAGAAAGACCAGCCAGAGTCAATACACGAAACCGCCTAAACAAGTCTCGACAATGACTAAATACAGACACACCCGCAATAACCTTAATGATTCGTTTCTGAGCAATAAAAACTCGATTGGCCTCAGTGGACAAACCCCACAAACATATTCCATAGGCTAATCTAGAGCCAACTAAGGCATGATAAATTGAAATTAACTGGTTTGTACAGATTACACGTTTCAAATTTCTAAATATATAACAAATTGAATGTAATTTAGAAACCAAAGCACTACAATGGCATTTCCAATTTAAATGCTTATCTATATTCAAACCTAAAAATTGAGAATTGTCAACATTACTCAATAGTTGAGGACCAACAGTCACTTCCATACTAGTACAAATCTTCTGCCTATTATGAAATCGAACCGTCTGGGTTTTATCTGTATTCCAAATGCAAAAAATTAGTTATTACACGTCACTCATCGAATTCAGTGTTGATTGACACCTTAATTTTAAATCATACTCATTTTTATCAGATATAAGAAACGTGTTGTCATCTGCATACGTAACTAAGAAGGCATCAGATATATTAGTACTTAAATCGTTAGAATAAAGTAAAAATAGTACAGGCCCTAATACAGAACTTTGCGGAACACCTAAGGTGACTTTCCTACAGTCCGCACTACATTGCGTAATATGTCCGTTTTCTTTATACGTTATGCTTACATACTGACATCTATTGCTTAAGAAAGAATTCACCCAGTCATATGCTACTCCACGGACACATATGAATATAATTTAGACAAAAGTCTATTATGATCTACGCAGTCAAACGCCTTACTAAGGTCGCAAAAAAACACCCACAAGACACTCACCTGCATTAATGTAAGAAATCAACCTGGTATAAAAATCTATCAGCGCAGTAGTTGTTGATTTATTTGAACGAAAACTACGTTGACTATCTGTTAAAAATTTTGCTAAACGATCTAAGAAACGATAATTAATAATTTTTGAAAAGTTAGATGAAATTGTTACTGGTCTATAATTAAGAATGGATTGTTAATTACCTTTTTTGTAAACTGGTACTACTTTACACAATTTTAATGAATTTGGGATGCTACCCTTAAAACCCCAAATAAGTGACTGGTTTTAAGATACAGGCAAAATTTTTTAATTAAGTTCGCAGTATGTCATCCGTCCCGCCATACTCTTTTTGCAATTCACCAATTGTAATAACTCATCCTCAACACAAAAGGGTCTAAAAACAATGAAAAACTGCAGACATTATGTAGGTGATTCTAAAACGGCTAGATATTCGTATGTTATTTATGTAGAAGTTAATTTGTGATTCAACGTGTTTCACATTAATTTCTGATGTAACGAAGTAATCTATATGAATATTCAGCTTGAATATTTTATTTATCGGCCAAAGAAGCCTATTAAGTCCTGCGTAATCTATTAGAATTTTCATAAGCCTAAAGACTACACTCTCTCCTCTGAAATACTCACAGAATAATCCACCCCCAACACCGTTTATTAATCTAGTACCAGCATATGTTCCACATCTCTTACTACCTATAAGGACCTATGTATAACGGATTTCCAATTCGTTGATGTATGAAATCTCCCGTCAATTTTCAACGTGTCAAAAGCAGTCCTGTTAGCGTCTCATAGACGCTGTTAGATCTCTACAGAGGGTGGTTCCTTACGAAGGGGCGAATCGCGAAAAATAGAATCTGGGGGTGTCTAGGAATTTGGTTGCCTTCGGGATTTTCCAATCTTGGGAAACGCGCGTGGAAAATGATTTCACACGTGATCGTTCTGTCACGTGTGGTTGTGTCAGATGTAATAATAAGTTAAAGGTGGGGGAATATAATATAAAATATAGATGATTTTAGGGTTTCTACAAGTCGGGGAAATCTTATTCAAAATGTGTAATTTATGATTTTCTGTCTTGAAAGTCTTATCCTCGTGTAGTTAAACCCTCTTCAATCCTTGTACTCTATCTGGGTCATAGAAATAATTTCTGATTCTTTAACATCATCCCAAAACTATATTTATGCTGTCAAAAAGGCCACAAACTTATTTCAATTCGCCTTATGAAATAAAATTCTTCAGCTAATATGTGCAAACCTATAGCCAATGGCCCGATCATGCGATAGGTTAGCGACAAATCCTACGAAAACCAGATTTACATGTGTTTAAAAAAAAGTTTCGGATATTTTACCCAATTATAGTACGGTGAAAAACAAACAAAAAGCTTAGTCAATATGGGCGCGCAATTCAACTGTTTTTAACATATAGTCGATTGCATATTTTAAAATAAAAAAAAATCATTTTTCGGTTTTGAGAATAGTTCCCTTTGTCAAACAACTGATTGTGACTTAAAATTAGTTCTGTCAGACATCTGTCATCAGATTATTTATCATTCAATATCAAATTATGCATAAGTACACAAATGCAGAAATGGCCGATATGTATTTTATGTACGGTCGTGCGAATGGTAATGCCACTGAAGCACGGCGTATGTATGCCGAAGAATTTCCAAATCGGTTGTTACCGAGTGATAAGATTTTCTCAAGACTTCATATCCGGCTGTCCCGAAACTGGTTCAATTAATTAATGGTGGTTCTGGTAGACCTAGATCAGTTTCTTCTCCCGCAGTAGAATTAGATATTTTGAGACGGGTAGAAGACAACCCAAATATTAGACTCGAAGACTTGCCGCAGAACTGAACGTCAGTCAGAGAATTCTGCGGGAACAGCAGCTCTATCTCTACCACATTCAACGCGTGCAAGTTCTTGCTCCTCTCGATTATGATGCACGTAGGGTTTTTTTGTCATTGGGTTTTACGAAAGCTGGCAGAAACTCCTAATTTTGCGACTCAGATTTTATTTAGTGACGAGGCTGGGTTTACAAGAGACGGAATATTCAATTTTCATAACAATCACGTCTGGGCAGATGAAAATCCCATGCTGTTGTTGACTGCATCACCAAAACCGTTTTTCGCTAAATGTTTGGCTTGCTATTTTTGGAGACTGTTTAATTGTCCAGTATTTCTCCTAATCGTTTAACGGGACAAGTATACTTGGATTTTTTAAGAAATGAATTACCGTTTTGTTGGAAGACGTGCCACTTTTTTAACAGATAAATATGTGGTTTATGCACGATGGAGCTCCTGCGCATTTTTCCATCGTAGTTAGAAATTTCTTAAATCAAGATTACAACGAAGATGGATAGGACGGGGTGGATCAACTGCATGGCCTCCTAGGTCCCCTGACCTGACACCTCTAGACTCTAATGTTTGGAGGCATCTAAAAACATTAGTGTACGCACGATCTGTAAACATTTGGAAGAACTCAAGCAACGAATCGTAAATTGTTGCGAGGAAATTCGGAGGAATCCAGGAATTTTCGGAAGATTGCGTCGATCTTTCATAAGAAGGTGTGAAGCGTGCTTAGAAATGAACGGTGGACATGTAGAACAATTTCTTTAGTTTTACTTTAAATAAACATTTGTTTAATTTACATTGCGATCAGAATTTCTTTTGAAAATTTTTATCCTACTAAAACAATATGCAATTGACTATATGTCAAAAACAGTTGAATTGCGGACCCATGTTGACTAAGACTTTTTTGTTTATTTCCACCAGTACTACAATTGGGTAAAATATCCGATAACCTTTTTTAACACCCTGTATATCAATATGCGAATTATGGAAGAAACAAAAGCTTTCAGAAAATGATTTAACCCTTTCTGTAATAGCCCTCACTACCCCTATAAACACTAGACAGTGGAATATCCACCCTTACAACATCGCACATCAAAAAGTGTACTGCAGTTCCTCCGCTATTAGAGTGAAAAATTTCTCTGTAGAATTTTACCAGACTATAATAATAAAAGTCACTCCAGATTTTAAGTAATTCCCAAAAACACAAAGGGTTCACAATCTGGATGATTAAAAATTTAAAAAAAACCCTTATAAAGGAATCCCGTCCTTAAAGAACGCTAGACCTTTTGATTGCAATCAACAGTTATAATTACCAAAGAAATACAGCGTTACTGTAAAAGAAATAGACATTTTTGGTATTGTATAAAAGAAAAGTTATTTGTGATATCGACATGCATTTTGTGTTGTCAGGTTGAGGAACTGTAGAAGTTTCGATAGTACAGTTGGTAGTAATGCGCAAGCATAATAGCTACGATGGCTGAAAACTCTACTGAGAAAGCATATTGCGTGCTTGAATTTGCCAAAACGAACTCCGTAACTGTTGTCTGACGAAATTTTCGAACGGTAACTTATGATAAATTAAACAGAACTAGTTAATCCAAAGAATATATGTAGTTGCAGTAAGCAAAGATTTGCCCTTGTCATGTAGTAGGTGTATTGCTGTGTGTGAACTATTCTATAACATCTATCACACCTTCATAATTAATACAAGCTATTTATATTACTTGTGATAAGGAAAGAGTATGATTAATGCACGTTCACTAAATACCTGATATATAGAAGGTAATGATTTGCTATAAATATACAATATACTTACCTTAAATTTGTTGTTCAACTTATGGGTAGTGTAGGAAACGAGGAAGTTTAGTGAATATTTATTAAGTAGCTTACTGTGTACCCTGTGTGAATAACTGATAAAGTACAAAAAAAAAGTTCCGCAAATCTTCGATTATTTATGCAACCGCAACTATAAGTACTGCGTACCGAGCAATGCGTAATTTAAAATTGTTTGCAAATAATGTTTAATTACTATTCAGTATGCTTGTAGCTTCGATTGCATTAATAATCGAAGGTTAAATGCGCATTTAATTTGCTAAAGATGATACATAATACTTATTACTTAAGAAAAAAAAGCAGTATTATTAGTAATAGTTTTATTTTGTGTAGGACAAACACAGCGTCTACCTGATGAATGAAAGATATTGTTTCCTTTTAACAACAATTTACACGTAATGACTCATAAAATATATTCCTTAATACTGAAAAAATGAACAAAGCAATAATAAAAGATAAGGTAAATGGGGCCCTCTTGAAACGTTATTTAGTTTATGAAATTATTCAAATCTAAACAAAGGACAAATAGAAATATGGCTTTGAAGTTACAACTAATGACAAACAAAGAAATAATATACCTAGGCGGTAAACTTGCGGTTTCTGTTGGTTCTTTGCACTGGGCGTTGTCTCGGCGAGTTGATCCTCTGTCGGCGTACGTGGCGATTATGTCCGGTGATCGCTTCAAAAACGGCTACTTCGTCGGGGTATCCTTAACTGCAGGTAGCACTTGGACTGTCACTCAGCTAGCGACAACATCCACACTTTAACTGCACTAGCGGGCGCAGATATCATCACAATGATGGGGAATTCAAATATCCCACCACATCTTGAAACATCCGATTGCTTATAGGCTCGGTACTTCTTCTTCCGCTGGGATGCTTTTTACGGATGGGGCCTTGAGTTAACCCACCCGGTATTTTTAATATATTCGCGTTCCAACTGGCCTACAATGGCCGTACTCCTTGCCCACCCTTTTTCGACAACCTTTTCCCACGTCTGTAACTCTTACTTGAGCGCGCGTAGCCATCTCGGGGACTATTTCATTACTCCGCCGCATTAGCCAATCAGGAATAGTAAAACAATCACGGGGTGGCAGCAAAACTCAAATAATCATAGTTGTGGCAATAGTTGTTGCCTATTTAAGAAAATACATGAGTTTAATAGTGATCAGCATTGTTGTTACTTCTACTAAAGATGTGCTGTAGTTAGATACAGTACCAGTAGTCATAAGTAATACGTTACTTACTACAAATTTGTCAGGTACGCTGTGTAGTAGCCGTTATTAATAAAAGCACTATTTACAGTAACAATTTGCATTCAGGAAACTGGGTTTAGTTGCAGGTATTAATCGACGAGAATAGTCCCAAGTAAAACTTTATCTATTGTAAATAATTTTTTTATCAAGTAAACAGTTTACTTAGCCCATTTTTCTCAATGTAATTTAAACGAATTCATAATAATGTTATTAATTTTGGATTAATAAAACATTGAAAGTAGCTATTTATTTTGCAGTAACACTATATTATAAAATCTGAATACAAGTTGAATCATTTGCTTCGAGTGTTGTGCATGTTGACCGTGTTTTTGACTCACCGGAAAGGAATTTACGGTAAAAAAAGTGACTGTGCATATGTAGTGAATACGTTAACATAGCTAGCAGAGCATGAAATTATACCGTGCTGTATTATGTGGACACAAGTCTGTATTTTATTTATTAGTAAAATGATAATACAAGCCTATAATATTTTTATGATTCTCACACTGAAATATATGAAATTGCTACAATGCTATCGTATCCATATTTTAACTTTCATGTGCCCATATAGAAACTAGAAGTCACATTACCAACTTTATATCAGAATCACATTCATTTATTGCTTGTTACGAATACAGAAAATGCAATTACTTCTGTAGAGGTATTATATGCTACAAAATTACATTTCAAGGATTATTGCACGTATCGCGATATTGTACAAACTTTATTACTTTATTGTTGACAATTCAGCAAAATATAATGCGAGTAACGTACAATCGCTATGCGCCTGCAATACGTGAAATAGCAAAACTTTCTCTAAGTATATATAGCTTCAGATGAATACAAGTAGATTATTGCAATGAATTATCGTAAAACGTGCATTAATAATTTACCTGTTGGTTATTCGAGGCATGAATCACTACTTAGGACCCCATATGCACAGGTATACAAGATACGTTATCTTATCTGCATCTGATTTTACCTTTATAAAACATTGCTAGAAACAGAAATAGATTTACGTACTGTCTGTGTGTGTGTGTTGATATACGCTAGTTTCTAATGATTATAAATAAACAAGGTTCTATTGCAGTTAATGACGATAATATTTGTTTATATAATAGTATGTTTATACACTTATACAACACCTTAACGTTATAGCAAGCAATTTATAAATAGACACACACACCTAATAGAATCATTAGAAAATTTATAGTAATATGGACGCTTTCTAGATTGGTTGTGTATTCCGTAAATGGCAGGTTTCAAATTGCGCGCAGTATTTACAAAACAAATCTATAAATAAAGCTGATAAGCTTAGGAACTACTAAGAATTCTGAAACAGATGTTAAAATAGGAGTTTAAGTAACAATACAGGGTGATTCTCAATATATGCGACAAACTTTAAGCGCTGATTTTTGGAGTTATTTTGATCATAAAAGTTCATAAGAACATATGTCCAAAATCGCTTAGTTCTAAAGTTGTACAATGTTTAATGGTAAGTTAACATAATTAATGTTTTTATTATAAATTAAAAAAAATAAAAAAAAATAATATAACTAAATTATCTTATACTAACTGTTGAAAATGACCCCCCCCCCAACTGCAATACAAGCTTCTATCGTATTGACAGGCGATTCCGTTCTAAAATATCAGGGGTATTTCGAATTGTTTGAAAAGCTGCGATAATACGATTTCTCAGTTCATCGACATTTTTAATGGGAGTGGTATAAACTAATGATTTAAGGTGACCCCAGAGAAAAATGTCCAAAGGATTTAAGTCTGGAGACCGAGGAGGCCACGGTTGTGGACCTCCCCGTCCTATCTACCGATCTGGATTATACGTATTGTCCAAAAACTCGCGAGCAACTAAACTAAAATGCGCTAGAGCACCGTCATGCATAACCCTAACAGCCAGAAATATTACATAGATATTTCTAAAAATATATTTTTATAAATTTTTTCGTCAGAGTTTTTGAAATATATTTTTCATATTTTTTTTCTAAATATAGATAAAATATTCAATCAAAATAATTATTCCATATTTTTTTAAAATTAATGTAAACGCTAATTTTTTTCTAAAAATGAACTAAATATTGTAGCCTTGGCTGGTGCCCAAAGTAAACCTGATGGCTTTTTCCATATCTTCGGTAGTGGCCGCTCTCATGGCGTTTCCTTGTGGCCTCTAAACAATGCCAATTGTATTAGATCATATCATGAATAAAACATCGTACAACATTATCAACACCTACTAATATATTTGGAGCATTTACATAATTGGAGTGGTAGCTACATTCTAATACTTACGATACTTATTTTTTACTTTTATTTCATAATATTGAAAAACATTCTACGTAACAAACAATAAAACAACACAACGTATTCTAACCTCTATTTTGAGGTTAATGAACGCTTATCTACCGAGATGAATCTCTTAAGCAAATCAACTAGCAATTTAATCTGGTAGATGCAGTACATATATGATGCATAAATTCCTACAATTATATTATTAAACGATTTCTGTACATAGCGATATTGAGTATTCTAATTATTTTATAAATGCCCTGACATGTCCACAGTTTTGCTTACCTCGTGCTCACCACAAAAACTAAAACACACCCCGCAACAATTAATTACAACAGTTAACCCTAATCTGCCTAATCGTATACTATTATAAAACTATAACATGTAACGGACAAACGAATGAAAACGTTGATGTTACGCCACGTGCCGTATGCATTCTATGTACCTAATCCATAGACGCATAAATAATACTAAATCATATAACACCGGCACGTAATGAATAGAGGTGTTGTGTTGACGTTCGCAACTTACAAATATTACAAATAATATAATACAAAAGGCAGATATATTAATAGAAAAAGTTACAGCGCTCAACTTAGTATACTAATTAAATCATATTAGATATATATATCTAATTTAATCTTTAAACTATCATTTGAAATAGGTACATACCTACTTAATATGTATGCATAATTTAACCCATTTTATATTATTCGTCCTACGCACCAAATGTACAAAAGCAAAAATTCAATCTTTTTTTTTAAGAAATAAATATTTAGAGATATACAAGCAAAATATTCTTGCAGAGTATGAAAAATATATTGAGAAAACATTTGCAATAAAAATTATTAATGCTACATAACATATATATTTTTTAAATGTTTTTCCTAATATATTTTCAATAATATATTTTATGCATATTTTATTAATATAATTAATATTCAAGAAAGATTTAATATTTTTTAAATATTTATAAAATATGAAATAAATATAGTTGGTCACTGGGGAAAATACATTTGTAATCTTAATTGCAACGGAACTTCTTCCACCAGTAGTGGTAGCTCCTCTTCAAGAAAATTGCGGTATAACCTCACCATTTAACCGTATCGGGTAAAATGTGTACTATCAAGTGATCTCCAACAATTCCGGCCCACACATTGACAGAGGAATTGATGTTGATGACGGGCTTTTCACTAGTTCGTGCGGATTTTCTTCGGCCCATATGTGATTATTATGAAAATTAATAATCGCGTTTCTAGAGAATGTAGCCTCGTCGGTGAAGAATATTTGAGCCAAATAGTAAGGATTTTGTGCGATTTGCATCCATTGACAAGAAGCCACTCTTTGCGGAAAATCTGCCGGCAAAAGTGCCTGCACCCGTTGAATGTGATATGGATATAACAGTTGATCTTTCAATATTCTCCAAACTGCGGTCTGACTAATGTTTAAAGCAAACCCAATTTTTCTGGTGCTTGTAGTAGGATGTTCCTCAATTTCATTTAGTACCATTTCTTCAACTTGTGGAGTTCTCACTGATGTAGATGGTTGCCCGTTATCAGTCGTCCGTTTTTTTAAATTTCCCGTTTCACTAAGACGTTGGTGAAGACGGGCAAATATTGAATGATGCTGGATGATACGGTTCGGGTATCGTTCTTCATAAAGACATCTAGCAGCACGCGAATTTCCATTGGCAAGATCGTAAACGAAATGCATATCACACATCTCAGCAGCATACGTGTAATTCATTTTAGAAAACAGAAACTGGCAATAAACTGAATGAATATTCTGACAACTATTGACTGAAATAAACAATTCCCTCTCGACACAATAGTTTTTGAAGAACCCACTGTGATATTATTCTGTGTTTCATAGTTTCATAATTTATTATTAAACATTCAATAACTTTTTAAACCAAACCGTTTTGGATATATACTCATATGAACTTTTATGATCCAAAATCACTCAGGAATCAGCTCTTAAAGTTTGTCGCATATATTGAGAATCACCCTGTATATTATAAATAAATGATGGATACCCAGTACATTAGCTCTTCCATTTTGACAACCTCATTCTATATGGTAATATTTCGTAACCACCACGTCAAAATGCTTTTTTAAAAAAACTTGAATCACCCTTAAAAATTATTATTGGGAATCCCCATTGCACCATTTCTTCTCATTACTTCGTAAGCAGTTAGCACATTGTTCTATTACTTTATTAACAACTCTGTGGCGTATATTATGAAATATTAAATCGCCCTTTCTACGTTCAGAGGGCGCGCTATTGCAATGCCACCCCACTCCATCTCTCCGAAACCATTCCAGAACTGTATAATGGGATTATCAATAACTAATGTACCCTCCACTCACCCCATCACCTCCTGGAGCATCCACCCTTATTTCTTAGTAGCGGTATTCTAAAATCGGGAGATACTTTACGCGTTTAAAAGCCCTGGGAAGTGGGAACACCTGCTGCTGTATATCTTTTACATTAATTACTACTAGGTCGAGAGAGGGGGTGGAAAATATCAGGTGATGGATTAAAAATTTAAGAATACCATGGATTGTTTTTCTGTTGAGGCCGATGGAATTGAAAAATATGTAAAAGTATAGGTTTTTATACGGGGAAAATGATATGCCCGTGTGTTGACTAATATTGTGTACATACATATAAAAAGAATCTGTTGTGTTTTCGCTGTTATTGTATTGATCGTTTTTCTCTTTCGTTATAACACGCAAGTATAGCGTGATGTTAATGAATCATCCGAAATGAAGTCGAAATTGCTTTTGTTGTCCCTTATACGTGGTGTGTGATGACGTGGCATTTTTGTTTTTGGAAAAACGCGAGTCAATGACCTATTTTATTATTCCTCCTAGGCTGGTTAAGAGTTCACCTTTTTATTATATTATATACAAAGGTATACGGGTACTTCAGTGGCGTAGCGCAAAATCTTGGCCCCCCCTCAGAATTTTGTCTGGGGGCAAGCAGTAGACAAGGACTGCTGTGTAGGTATATGTGTCAAATATTACTAACAATAATATCTGAGGATACCCCAAATTTTCTGGGCCCTCATTTATCATTTTATTTTTACTTTTTTTTTAAGTTTTTCCAAACATTTTCAAATATTTTCCTCCCTCATTTTGATAATTTTTTTTTAATTTTTAATTTTGTTTTTAATTTTATTAGGAGTCTATTCTTTTCTACCTTTTACCACTTTATATTTATTTTTTTTTAAATTTTTCTATATTAATGTTTTTTTTTCAAACCTTTTATCTTTTTTAAGCAATTAAGCAAAAATTCTCTGTCTGACCCCTTTTTATATTTATTTATCAAAATTTTTGGACAATTTCTTGAATTCTTTTCCAAACTTTTTATCTGTTGCTAGCAATTTTTATTTTTTTTAAATTTGTATTTTTAACCTTTTTTTACTTTTCAATTTTTTTCTTTTTTTAAAATAACTTTACTTAACATTTTTTTTCGGGTTTTGTACCTCTTTTTTTAGCAATTACTTTTTTGACTTTTTTTTCAACATCTGCTCCTTTTTTGATTTTTTTGGTTTTTACCTTTTTAAACAGTTCTCAATGTTTTTTTTAATTTTTGTTTTCTGTTTTTATCTCTTTTTTTCCATTTTTCATTTTGTCTTTTTTTTACTTAAAGTTTCCTTTTTTTGTCTCTGTTTTTTTTAGTATTTTTTTTTACTGTTTCAATAATTATTTTTTTCCAGCGGTGTTTACTCCTTTTTTGAATTTTTATTTTTTACCTTTTTATACAGTTCTCTATATATTTTTTTTATTTCTATTTTTAACTCTTTTTTTTACATTTCCCACTTTTTTCTATTTTTTAAATAATTTTACTTAACATTTTTCCGTTTCTAACCTCTTTTTTAACAATTTTATGTTTTTGATTTTTTAACAATTTTATTTTTTTGATTTTTTTAACAATTTTATTTTTTCCAATGTTGTTTCCATTTTTTAGTTTTCTTTTAATTTATTTACCTTTTTAAACAATTCTCAATTTTTTTGTTTTTTTATTTTCTATTTTTTAAGTTTTCTAATTATTTTTTCTTTTGTTAATGTGTTTATTTTTTTCCCATAATTTTTATTTTTTAAAACTTAACGGTTTTTATTTTTTACATTTTTTTAATAATTTTGTAGGATTTTTTAAACATTTTTTTTCAAATATTTTTTTAAACGTTTTTCTTCCAATTTAATATATTTTTTTAATTTTTAATATTTCTCACAGGTTCTTTATTCACGATTTCTATTTTTTTCTGCTTTTTCTCTTTTTATTTATTTATTTTTTAAATTTTTCAATTTTTTTTCCTTTCTTTGCCTTTCCTTAATATTCTTTAATTTTTTTCAAGGCTTTTACCTTTTTTAGCAATTTTATTTTTTCAACGTTGTTTATCCTCTGTTACGTTTTTTTTACCTTTTTTACAATTTTAAATATTTTTCCATTTTTTTGCACATGTTTATATTGTTTAAGCTTTTCAAACATTTTGACTTTTTTTAATATTTTTTTTGCAATCTTTTTTGATAATTTTTAACTCTCCTTCATGACCTTATTATCAATTTCCGTTTTTTTTTTAATTTTTTATTTCTTGCTTACATTTTTTTAAATTTTTATTTTTCTACCTTTCATAACATTTTTTTTCTTTTTTCAATATTTTAATGTTTATTTTTTAAAATCATTTTCCAGACTTTTCACCTCTTTTTACACCTTTTTAACTTCTTTTTAACATTCAAATAGTTTCAAGGTCATCCCTAAATCCTACTTTTTAATATGACAACGAACACCCCCTTAACGATTATATTTCATCCCCCCTTAACTTAAATCGTCTATAATTATTTCGGACCCTTTCTCCCTTATAGATTTGCATCCTTTTAATATTAATGCCCAATCTTTCAACCCGCTTTCGCGTCTAGGAAAAGAGCCATCCTCAGAGAGATACAACTCGCTTAACGAGGCGTCATCTAACACTCTATCCCCACCGCCCCCACCACTCACCACCTTAAAACAGCAGAAGTACTCGACGCGCGCGCTCAAAAACGCAGAATATCTGTTTTAATTGCGCCTAGATTAACATATATGCAAACGAGACGATGTAGAAACAAAGGAAATAAAGTGAGAACTAATGAGAGGGAAGTTGATGAATGGAAGGCGGCTGGGCACCCTGTAGGAGGAGAAGGGGGAGAGCACAAGGACGGTAGAAGAGGGGTTGTGGCTTTGAGCGATGCGGTTTCGAGGTGGGTACATTAAGATATCGATAAAACTTGTTCGCTTACTTGTTATTTTGTAGATTGGAAATAGATGATGTATTGGAAACGGAAATGTTGTAAAAAGTAATTTTTAGAAATTTCTAACCTTGGTTGATAATAGTGTATTTATTATACGTCGAAAAAATTCGAGGATAATATACAATTTTATTCGCAATCATGTTAAATATACAGATAGACCCCCTGTGCATTAAGACTTTTTGATCGTATATGATTACAGCTGTTACATATTATTATATTTACCTCTATATCTCATACACCCTGTATACATTGTGCTGTGGTATGTCTCCCCGGTTGTTTGAACTCTATGCTGTTAATTTTCCAAGATCATGTTTTGGCATTGCCGCGCGCAAATTCTCACTTATGTTTATATTTAAATTTTGCTAAGAATTTTGTAGTTTTGTTTGAGTATTTTATTGTTCAGTTGTGTATAGTTAATTTCATTTATTTGTACATTTTGCGTACTCCAGTATTGTATATAGTTTTTATGCTAGTTTTTTCTTTGCGATGCGTTGCGTTCATCGCACGCAGATGTAAATTTCATATATATGAGAATGTTACCTTGAGGCCCGGCAGTTACCAGATAGACGAGCGCGAGTATTGTCTTGTTTAGGTCTCTTGGTTACCGTTTCTGGTAATTCTTTTTAGTCAAAGATTTAGTTCGTTCTTTTGAAATTTTAAAATCGTCCATCTAGCAACTCACTAGTTGTTAATAAGTGTTATATCGTTGTGCGCAATTTACATGTAAGGCTCTTTAATAATTTTCGTTTTAGAAGTGATCGCGTTTAGAGTTTAAATTTTCCGTTTTTTTGTAGTTTTCAAATTAGTTTTGTTTTAATCACCTCGGGGTAGGTGAAGAGAAGCTTTGGGCTTGTATTTTAATTTCATTTTGATTTTGCTTGGTTTTCCATGTTGATTTAATTAAATTGTAGTTTACTTTGAATTTTTGAGACCACGTGGATTTTTTGTGGTATATGAAACTCCTTCTAGAACGAATTCACCATTTTGTTTGCTAAAGGATTTGCATTGTCCTTTTTAATTGTAGAGTCATATCCAGGTTTGTTTTTTGCCAGAATCTTATATTCATGGTTTTAATTTTTCCTGTAATTTGTATCAAATGTTTTTTTTTTTCTTTTTTCTTTTTACACAATAAATTTAATGATTGTGAATATCATTTTAAAATTACAGTTCTTTTATTTTTGAATCAGCCATTTCAATTTTTGGGGATTTTAAAGAAAGTCAAATTTTACAATCGCCCACTATTACTTTTAATGAAAGTTACTCTGAGATATAAGAATCTCTGGCGCCCTTTTAAATTCATATTTGCTGAGCTAGCTAAATTAATTTTGTCATTTTTTATTTCTTTAAACTTATATGCTTGGACAATCAGTTCACAGCAATACGTATGTAATAAAAAAAATAATTGATTTCATACTATAAAAAGCTTGCAATTTCTTGCACTGTGATATAATATTTCTAACACACTGCATTGATTTTATATATAATACAATTAATTATTACAATATTTTCTTGGTACAATCGAAAATATTGCAAACTCCAATCCTTTCTTTCTGCACACTTGTAAACTTTCAAATCGGATCCTATCTAGGCCGGAAGAAATACAATTATCCACCACGCTGTGTGCCAGCGATTGTCACGGTTATTTGAGCAAACGCAAATTCCTTTTTTTTTCTCGTGTTTCCTGTCTACCTGTGCCGTAATTTGCATTCAAATAACTAATTGAATATCTTAAATCCGCCGTTATGGGAGTAACAATACTAGAAACACTGTTAATTTTTTTTTTCTTTTCTTGATAATTCGGTGAAAGTAAACTATTATTATTTTACGCAAGTTTATATCAGGGGAATTGTCCTGATGGGAGAATGCAGCTGATGTTGTGCGAAAAAGAAAGTCTTAATTGATGGAAATTATTGTTTTATGTAAGAGGTTATTGTGTGCATGGTGGCTTTGTCGTTTTTTTCAATTAGTTAATTAATTAAATTAAAAACGTTAATATGGTGATGTGATTTGACTTATTATAAGTGATGTTAAGAGCATTTGACTGTTGAACTGCAATTTTAATGATACAAAAAGAAATGTGTCATCAAATATCATTACATATTTGATAATTATTTTTTTTGTAAGTTTATTAATATTAAAAAGCATATCTTTAATTTTTTACTCACGTGTGTCATACGTATTGGATGAGTCATTAGATTTTACCTTCAAATGAGTCATGTGTGACTTTTCATTTATTTTTTTTTTTGGAAATTATTAAGAATACATCAATTTTTGATGGTTTTTAACATTTAAATTTTCCTTTCACAGGTGAACCATACCGCAGACATATCTTTACTGGCGTTATGTTATGTATTATATGAGTCATATAAATAATGTTACCAAAATTATGGAAAGCACATAGCATAATGTTTTTCTTTTAAGAAACAGCTAATCTTAAGGTATACACTTTCTCTCTTGTTAATAGTAAACTTCATGATATTTGTGACATATGTATTTATACGAGTCATCTTTTGAACGTGACACATTTAATGTACACGCATTCTCCCAAAATCGCGTTATTTTCTTACCAAAACATGATTTATATTTCCCACGAAAGAAAAAATATTTCCCACGGCGAAGTGATTTATACAATAGACCTAATTGCTTGTGGCATGACGTTGTTTTAGACGGAACCTCTTTTGGACCGTGACAGAAATGATACGTTGAGAGGCTCAGCTTTGTTTATCTTACGCAGCAGAAAGACGCCCTTATGAATTAATTGTCTGGCAAGTTTTCGGAGTAAATCCTTTATAGTCTGGGTTTATATTTCGGATGCTATCTAATGTAAAATTACCAACAATTAAGTAAGTTATATACAGGGTATTCCACGTAACTGGTTCATTAAAAGTTTATGATGTTCTATTACTTACTTATATTTGAGATTTTGGCACCAGTATCTGTTCGATTGGAACTATAAATGTAAAATACCTTTAACCAAAATATCACTTCCGGTTGACCGGAAATGGATGTCAACTTTGTTATTTTAAATAGAATGATCTAATTTTTTATTCATTTTGGATTCTACAACTATAATACGTCAGTTTTCATTAGCTATTCCTATACTACATGTTGCCGTTTTGAGTTATTTAAGTTATTCTTTTTTTTAGTCATAATCATTGTATCATTGAGAAATTAATATCTCGGTTAATACTGCAAGTAGAGACTCCAATTTGCTATGTTAGAATGTAGATATAACTCTAAAAACGGTAAGCACATTTACATTCTACAACAGGGTGTTCAAAACTGAGGAACAAAGTGACATATTTTTAAAAGCGGAAAACTCAATTTTTTTAAATAGAATACCCTGTATTTAATTCGGAATTAGGAAGTAAATATCATCCCCTATCACTTTATATGAGCATTCCCTATACCTATCTTAAAACAGATTTTGAGAAATGAGCGACTTTTTGTTAAACCTTTTAGACCTTTTTACTTCTTTTTTAACATTCAAATAGTTTCAAGGTCATCTGTAAAATCCTAATTTTTTAATATGACAACGATTCGATTATATTTTACGCCCCTCCCCTCTCTTAACTTAAATCGTCTATTATTATTCCAGCAGCATTCCTATACCTATCTTTAACAGATTTTGGAGATTGAGCGACTTTTTGTTAAACAGACTAATATTCTTTTTTTTTTAAATAGAAACACCCTGTATTTAATTCGGAATTTTCAGAAGTAAATATCATCTCCCTATCACTTTATATCAGCATTCCCTATACCTATCTTTAATAGATGTTTGAAATATGAACGACTTTTGTTAAACAGACTAAAGTAGCCCATCTTTGTGTGTTTGTAGCTGGCTCTGAATGGGATTAATGTCAAATTCATTGACTAACCAAAAGTGTTTATGTATATCATTGTTAATTACACTTTCGTACAACGCAATATTAAAGAATGACTATTCGAACAGACCATTCTTGTATGGTTTTCAAAAATAATACATGAATTTGACGTGAATCCATTTCAGACCAGGTACAAACATTTAAAGATAAGGCTACTGAGTCTGTTTAACAAAAAGTCGCTCATATCTCAAAATCTATTAAAGATAGGTATAGGGAATGCTGATATAAAGTGATAGGGGGTGATATTTATTTCCTAATTCCGAATTAAACTACAGGGTGTTCTATTTAAAAAAATTGAGTTTTCTGCTTTTGAAAATATGTCATTTTGTTCCTCAGTTTTGAACACCCTGTATGTTAGAATGTAAAGTGTGCTTACCGTTTCTTAGAGTTATATCTACATTCATAACATAGCAAATTTGGAGGTCTCTACTTGCAGTATTACCGAGATATTAATTTTCTCAATGATGCAATGATTATGACTAAAAAAAAAAGAATAACTTAAATAACTCAAAAACGGCAACATGTAGCTATAAGAATAGCTAATGAAAACTGACGTATTTATAGTTGTAGAATCCAAAAATGAATAAAAAATTATATCATTCTATTTAAAATAACAAAGTTGACATCCATTTCCGGTCAACCGGTAAGTATTTTAGTTTAGGTATTTGCATTTATAGTTCCAATCGAACAGATACTGGTGCCAAACTCAAATATAAAGTATAATAGAACATCATAAACTTTTAATGAACCAGTTACGTGGAGTACCCTGTATAATTTAATAAAAAGCGAGCTTCAGGGTTTTTTTGCTTATGCAATTAATTCTTTGAAAACATTTTGGTAATATTTAACATACACAGTAAGTGACGTTTATTATGCAAATCAAATACATGCACATAACGCACATCCCCAGAAGTTAAAATAATTGCTGGATTACAACACACGGCTTGAAACTGCAATTTCATGTTTTAGCACTCAAAAAATATATTGTCAAATTTAATACTACATAATCATAGGCCAAATTTTTATTTCAAATATACATGATATCTTTTAGAGAAATTTTGAAATTAATTAGCTATAACTCGATAATTATGTGAGTTAGCATAGGAAGTGTATTAATATTTTTTGTCGAGGTGTATGTAAGAAATGCTCTAGGTGAAATATTCTCGTGTATTTTTTGCACACCCTGTATATGATTTTTTTTTATTATACCACGGTATTGTATATAAATATAACATTAAAGTTGTGAAATCAGTTATAAATGCTTGTTATTGCAACCAAGAATACTAGAATTTAAAATTTACCAACAGAATTATCAAAAATGTGAATTCCTATATTAAAATCGGTGTTAACTCGATAATTATGGGAGATAACATATTAAGTATATTAATATTTGTTGTTGAGAATTATATGAAGAATTCACTGACGAAATATTGTTACGTATTTTTGATACACCCTGTACATGAAAATTTTCATTAGAACGTAATATTGTACACTAATATCACCTTAGGTTGTATTATTAAAAAAAATATGTACGTATATGTTCTATATACGTATTATTGCAACTAAGCATACTAGGAGTTATCAAAAATGTGAATTCTTTTATTAAAATCGGTGTTAACTCAGTAATTATAGGAGATAACATATTAAATACATTGATATTTATTGTTGAGAATTATATGAAGAATTCATTGCCCAAATATTTTCATGTATTTTTGATACACCCTGTAAGTGATTTTTAATAATAAATTTATAATATTTGTAGACAACTAAAATACTAGGATTTAGATAAGAACCTGCAATCAGTTGCCAGTAATCAGTAATATCGCATTTCTATACAACAAAAAAAGAAGGTAATTCACTGGTAGAAATGTGGAGTAATATTAAATATCAAACATGGCTTTCCGTCAAGGAATATTTACTTTTGAAGGGTGAAACACCCCTTCAAAAATTGTTTCATTTTTGATTTCTTCTTTGATTCTCGAACGGCTAAGAGCTAAAGTAAAGATTACTTCATATCGGAAATACCAGCCACTTTTCAGACGAAATGAGGCTGTATGAAAAAGGTTCACCGGTGAAATTGTTACTAATGCGGTATATTTAATATATGAACGCAACAATGCGTTATACCTACACATTCATTTAAGATATTATAAATTATAAAATATAATTTCTAAAGAACTAGAACTGACATGTTATGCATCTAGCACATATAACTACATCTATGTATTACCTGCTTCTATTATTACTTGAAAGTTAATTGCAAGTTTGAATGATACAACACGAAAGGAAGACAATTTACGCCAATTGAACAACTGGGTTAAATCGTGCTTAGTCACAGAACACCGGGCAATTAAATAAAGTAGAACGATTGTACTGGGATCACGTCGGCACTCTTTGTTCTATTCCGCGCGCGCATATAATGACAATATTGTCAAGTGATGCTGAGCATGAAGATCACAGGTGTATGCGACGCATGAGTTATACCTTATTATTAAGTTTTTGTTTGGAAAATATTCAAGCAATTTTCGAGATGTTGCGCTTTCAATCCCAGGCAATCAATGTATGATGTGCACAAAAATTCTGATACCTCATGGTTGAAGGAACTCTTAAGAGAAATAACTTTTTCTTTTCGAACTAATAATTAAAAAAAAAGCTTTCCATATACGTAACATATTTCTGGTAAACACAACTCTGAAGGCATAAATTATCTAAAATTAGCACGATGAAACAGCATTGCAATAATTCTAGCGCGAGACTATTAACTACCATAGCGCTACCAGCAAGCGTTACATAATTTACATTTCAAATTATAATTTCGCAGCGTTAATTGTTCAAAATCTCGGATACTAAAATCGAGAACGATATTAACATATATTTTTTTACAAGTTTTTTTACAGTAGCTTTTACACAATTCAGTATTTCGCGAGTGTTCCGCTTTGCGTGGGTGCATTTCCCGTAAACTGATTAACATAATTGCATAAAACATTCAAAAAAAAACGGGATAGAATACATTCTTTATTAGTATTTGAAATATCAAATATAAAATACACTCTTCAGGTATTTAAAATGCAGTAGTATGAACAATGTATTTAAAAACTCAAATCTTGTATCTGCAAATAATTTACCGGTGAAATTGTGATTCATGCTGTATATTTAGTACATGAACGAAACCATGTTCTTTATATAGGGTGTATCAGATATAGAGGTAAATATAATAATAGCTAGCAGCTGTAATCATATACAATCAAAAAGTCTTAATGCACAGGGGGTCTATCTGTAAGCATTAACGAAAAAAAAATTTTTATAAATGCCGTGGGCTAGAGCCGCACCTGTGCCCGACCTAAATGCTGTCCCGAGTACACCCCCACATAACACTATCATTCAGCCATTACCGCTGTTAGTTTTGTGTGGATCGCCGCTTGGAGTGCAAGCCACTTCCAACATTTTATTTAAATTCTTTCCGTCTCGAAAAAACGATCCTTTTCAGGACCATAATGATTTCATATAAAGAAAATCGAAGCTTGATGCATCGGCAAAAGCGCGGGAATGTATAGATTCATTTTCGCGCGACATCATAGTAAAAAGGCGTGTTTGCAAATTTTCTGTATCTACATTTATTTCTGTGTAATTCGATTCAATTCATTTTGCGTTATTTGATTAATAAATCCAAAGAAATAACTCAGATTCATGTGGTACCGTTATTAACAACTAACTCTCGATTCGGCAAAGCAAAAAAAAATATTTACGTTTTTTTGTAACTACTTAAGTCGCATATCCGGTGAAACTCGAACGTCTTATCAGGATATTAAAAATAATACTTCGCAGACTTACGTAGAATGCTCTTAACAAATAAGGAATGTTTATTTTATAAAAAGAAGAAATTTAAAATGCCTCAGTTTTGCTATTTTTACAAGGGCTTTTATTTATTCAGAATGGCGTTACATGAACTTACGGCATACCATTAAGAATAATACTAAATGAGTGCAATGTATTTATATATAATACCACGTTTAGCGGGTGCTTAACATGACGGTTCCTTGCATCAGGCCCGGACTAAAAAATTTTTGGCTTTAAATTTTACTTTCTTTTATTCTTTAATGATGAAATCCGGTTTCGGCGGGTTTGTGCTTTATATGTCGTGTAGTTAACACCCCAAGCAAAATTTACATTTTTATTTGATACACCCTGTATAGTGTCAGCAAAACACCTCCCAGTATGGCAGTTTGTCATTGTTTGCATTGGTAACATAAATTAGCTTATTCATCCGTTTAATCCACATGATTTACTTGTTTTATTTATTTATTTTACGTTTATTAGTATTTAGTTTTTAATTACACCTGTAGTTTTACAAACAATTAATGAACCTTGATAAAGTGCACTGTGTAAAAGGTAAGGTTAGTGGCCATAACATTTATATATATTGTTAGGTTTAAGCGAAATAACCGTGAAAAAGGACGCCAGTGGGCATCAAGCTATTGTGCCATTCTCTCTTGCAAGATAAATTCTGATGTTAGTGATGGTTGCAGTTTCTTTGGATTTCCGAATGAATCTACAATGAATCTCCGACAAAAGAACGAGAATTAAGAAAATACATGGATAAGAAGAACTATTGTCGTTGTGCAGAGGTTCCTGAATCACATTAAATCAATTTATTTGTTGCATACTCATTTTAAAATGTATCGCTATTTCTCACAATAACTAACTTAACTCATTTTATGTTCATCTTTTAAAATAATGTGATTTTGGTCTGAACTGCGTAATACTAGTACAAATTTTAATCCTCACATTACACAGTTATTTCTGATTCAAACTATCACATTACCAAAAAGATAGAGTTGAACAAACTATTATATACAGGATGATTCTCAATATATGCGACAAATTTAAAGCGCTGATTCCTGGGATTATTTTGAGCATAAAAATTCATAAGAACATATGTCCAAAATCGCTTAGTTCTAAAGTTGTACAATGTTTAATAGTAAGTTAACATAATTAATGTTTTTATTATAAATTAACAAATAATTAGTAAAACAAAATTAACTTATACTAACTCTTGAGAATGATCGCCCCCAACTGCAATACAAGCTTCTATCCTCCGTCGTATTGACTGGTGAGTCCGTTCTAAAATACCAGGGGTATTTCGAATTGTTTGAAAAGCTGCGATAATACGATTTCTCAGTTTATCGACATTTTCGATGGGAGTCGTATAAACTAATAATTTAAGGTGACCCCAGAGAAAAAAGTCCAAAGAATTTAAGTCTGGAGATCGAGGAGGCCACGGTTGTGGACCTCCCCATCCTATCCACCGATCTTGATACGTATTGTCCAAAAACTCGCGAGCAACTAAACTAAAATGCGCTGGAGCACCGTCATGCATAAAATACATTTGTAATCTTATTGCAACGGAACTTTTCAGCCAGTAGTGGTAGCTCCTCTTCAAGAAAATTGCGGTAATACCGCCATTTAACGCATCGTAAAAAAATGTGGACCTATCAAGTGATCTCCAACAATTCCGCCACACAATTGACAGAGAATTGTGTTGATGACGAGCATTCACTAGTTCGTGCGGATTTTCTCGGCCCATATGATTATTATGAAAATTAATAATCGCGTTTCTAGAGAAAGTAGCCTCGTCGGTGAAGAATATTTGAGCCAAATAGTCACGATTTTGTGCGATTTTGTGTTGAATCCATTGACAACCACTCTTTGCGAAAATCTGCCGGCAAAAGTGCCTGCACCCGTTGAATGTGATATGATACAACAGTTGATCCTTCAATATTCTCCAAACTGTGGCCTGACTAATGTTTAAAGCAAACGCAATTTTTCTGGTGCTTGTAGTAGAATATTCCTCAATTTCATTTAGTACCATTTCTTCAACTTGTGGAGTTCTCCCTGTAGATGGGTGCCCGTTATCAGTCGTCCGTTTTTTAAAATTTCCCGTTTCACTAAGACGTTAGTGAAGACGGGCAAATATTGAATGATGCGGGATGATACGGTTCGGGTATCGTTCCTCATAAAGACGTCTAGCAGCACGCGAATTTCCATTGGCAAGACCGTAAACGAAATGCATATCACACATCTCAGCATTCGTGTAATTTATTTTAGAAAACAGAAACTGGCAATAAACTGAATGAATACTCTGACAATTATTGACAAATATTGAAATGATAAATAAATAATTCCCTCACAACATAATAGTTTTTGAAGAACCAACTGTGATATTATATCGTGTTAGTCATAATTCATAATTTATTATTAAACATTCAATAACTTTAAAACCAAACCGTTTTGGACATATACTCATATGAACTTTTATGATCAAAATAACCTCAGGAATCAGCTCTTAAGGTTTGTCGCATATATTGAGAATCACCCTGTATAATATAGATTGTATTTAGAAAAAAATCTCACAGTCAAAACGAAAAATAAACAATTAAACCACATACCAATGCCCCAACTCCATCATTTGAGTTCCCCAGCATATTCATCTCTTGCGCCCCATTTGCTATCACCATTAGCACTAATATAGCAGAATTTTTCATATGTGGCACTATGAGAAACGACTAACTTCCGGAACATCTGAAACAAACGAAGCCGGGTGGCACAGAAAGCATCTCCCGCACAGTAAACAACGTCCGAGCAATAACAAGAAGACGTGAAGGATGGAAGGGCTGAAGTAAGGGGTGAAGCAAGGCAGACAAATAACTGGCTGAACGGGGGTTCCACAGGGGTGGGCGTTTAATAAATTCCTTTATTGCCTCATCGAATACGGGATTCCCGGAAAAAATATGGCAGTAGATTCGTCTATATATGAGTTTTTACCTGTCTCGGAGAGAGGGACTGCTTTATCAAACGGATTAAGTAAGAGATTGGAGATGGTAGAATATAAAAAAAAAGGAGGCTTGGCAACGTTAACATCATTTCCTAACATACCGTGAGATCTAATAAGACTGTCTTGATCCTACTCCACTTTCCACGGAGATTATATCAATATTTACATCCACTGTTTCGAATGAAGTTTGTTAATAAAACACAGTAACGTGCGGTCATTCTGCCGTTTTCATCTAATTGTGCCTATGCAACTTAATATACACTAATGTCAACCCGGAGAACATGTGTAGAGCACCAAAATTGCATCTAAGGTATGAGTCATTCAACTAACTCCCGTGCAAAAATAACGCAATAAACATTTTTCAAAACAGTATATTTCTGATAACACATACAACCAGGTTTAATTAAAAGTATAGAAGGTTTAAAAGAATATATATTGTAAAAATACACATTTATGTCATATCTTAACTTATATCAGACATTCTTCATAATTTATACGAGGTACTGAATGGACAATAATGGATGGATGCTTTTGATAGCCATACGCTCTACAACAAAAATATAATATAAATTAAAATATTGGAAACATGCTTCTTTAACATACCTGCACTGCTTACATGCTGTGTTCAAAGTGAGAACCACCATTATTTATTATGCAAGCATCTACCCTCTTCTTCATGTTTTCAGAAATATTTATTAATTGCTCATTTGTAATATTCTCAATTTCATTTCTTATTGCTTCTTTTAATTGATCCATATTACGTAAGCGGCTTGGATCAATTTTATTTTTTAGATGACTAATTAAAAAAAAAGTCAAGCGGTGTAAAATCGGGTGTACTAGGTGGCCAACGTTCAAAGCCAAAAACTCTGTTATCAAAAAATTCCTGCAAATATTCTCTTGTTTCTCTTGCTGTATGAGCAGTAGTAGCATTGTCGTTTTGAAAATAGCCTAGCTGTAATTCATCATCAAATAATTGTTCCACAAATTCATGTAATATAAGTCTATATCTGACTGCTGTTATTGTATCCTCAAAGCATATCGGTCATGTTATACGTTTCCTGGACATTCAACCCATATTCCCATTTTTACAGGATGCAATTCCGTTTCCCGAATAATATGAGGATTTTGTGCGGACCAAATCCTAATATGTTGACAATTTACATCACCTGTTAAATTAAACCAGGCTTCGTCAGAACAAAAAAGTAAGGATTTAATACATCGTCATTGCTTAGATTTGCATTAAACCAATGGCAATATTCCATACGTTTTTGGAAATCTAGTGGCCAGTAATTGCTGCACGATAGAAATTTTATATGGATGATAATGAAGCTTCCGTTTTACAGCTTTCTGAGCTGATCCATAAGATAAACGTACAAAAAAAAATCATATTACTTTTTATAACGCCATTTAGTATGTGTATTTCCACCAGTTTGTTGTGCAAGTTGCCGTAATGGCTTTCCAGGGCTGTAATCCCAACGAGCACGTATGTTTTCCACCACATTTTCGGTTAGAACTGATGGGCGACCTGGTGACTTTCCCTTCAAAACACATCCAGTAACTCTGAAGCGATGGACAACCTGATTGATGTGTCGAAGGAGAGTTTCATTGTCAATTTGCACTTCGGCAAATTGATTTATAAATTCTTTAGCACAAAGTACAGCTTAATATCTCCACTGCCTATCACCTGCTCGCTCACCATTTCGACAGTATGCTTCCAAAATAAATTTATCTTGGTCCAGTGTAAATAGCATTTTGCCAAAAAAAAAAAACACGTTACGCTCTCAATGCGAAATGAAGGCGTAGTCTTGAGAAAGACTGTATGTGAAAATTAACAAACAATAATACGGAATGATTTAAATAAGCAATGTAGAACATATGTCAATTTTGACAGCTAAATTTTAGGAAGCGCTGCATTACTAATTTCATTACGATGATTGGATGGAAATATTGATTTACGTATCGCGGAAAATACTATGAGATTCAAAATGATTGTCAATTCCGCTCCTATAGATAGTAACAGGGTGTAGGTATATGCCGCGTGTTTGTAATGAAGGTTCGAACTAAGTCATGTTGGAACATAAGAAATAAACGATCTGTCATAATAAGGAAACGTAACCTATATTTGAACTCGCATTATATAAATGACTATGGATTGTGTTTCTGATTGTAAAAATGAAATGTAATTAATTAAACTTACTAAATTATGATTTTATAATTCAGTACTAACTTGTTTAACTAAATTTATTTATTACTTTAAATTATAACATACAATTAGTATAATTATTAAGTGACAAAACTGCATCTCTCAGTTCTTCTATGGTATGCATGCGGTTTCTATAGATCCTATTTTTTAGATAGCCAAACATGAAGTAATCTAATGGGTTAAATCAGGCATCTTGGTGCCATCTTTGTGCTCTAACGACCCGTCAGCAAAAAACTGTTGAAGATATTAGCAGTTTATCGAGCAGTATATGTGTTGGAGCATTATTGTGCTGAAAATATAACCTGCTTCAAGCTCATTTCTTGTAACTCTTGCAATAAACAATTCCAACATCTGTTGGTAAACGTTGGCTGTTACAGTTTCCTCGAAGAAAATTGCCCTATTATTGTTGCCTGGACATAGCTAACCAAACTCAACTTTTACGGATGCAATTGCGTTTCTCGAAATTCGTGTGGATTTTCTGCAGACCAGATACAATAGTTTTGTAATTGATATAGTCTGTTAGATAACAGCACTTCATCGAGAAAATGATTTGTTAGCAAGTCATCGTCCTTAAATTGTATATAAACAATTGCAATATTCCAATCGCTATCGTGATCTAATGGTAATAATTCCTGTACCGTAGAAACTTTATAAGGATGAAAATGTAACTTCTTTTGACAGCCGTTGCGCTGAAGTGTATGATAAGCCTATAAAATTATAAAATGTAATAAACTATTTCACTTAATGTTAATATTGATTTTTGCAATTAGTACGTAACCAATATCATTTATTCCCACTTAGTGCCGTTAATTAGGTCTATTTACAGCACTAGTTGCGTAATAGAAAGGAACATTTAAGCAGATTTATTTAAGTTGTCACATTGCAATAAAAATGGAGATGTCAATATGACATTTTGTAAGCAAGTTGAGGTTATTATATTAAAATTCATTGTAAGATTGTGTATTTTTAATTAATCTTTGAAATAGTACAACTATTATAAACATTTATATAACGTTTGAATTATCTTTCGAAAATGATATTGATACCGTGTGCAGTAGAAAACATTCTGTTGAAAATATCGTTCTCTCGATGTGATATTGCTTCTGTTGGAGTACTCAAACTGGAACCATTCCCAGAAGTTCCAGGTAGATTCACATATTTTCTGTGCAAACATATTCCAACATCAGTTTTATTTTCATAGAAGAGGATAACACTTCAGAACAGCCTGCTTTCAGCCACCTAATGGTTTAGAGTTAAAATATCACCTCCAGTATTTGCTATATGTGTCGCACTGGATCTTCTAAAACAATGTCCTGTATAAGATGAGGATTTGTAAATGAAAGAAAACTGGCAATTTGTTTAGAACATTTTCCCATGGTGTTAATACCGATAGGCTATAATTAAGCAGCCATGACGATAAGTTAGAAAAAACGTTTGTGAGTAACTGTTTAAGGCCGCAGATTATTATATTTTTTTATAAGTTCATGCAGTTTACATCAGTCACTGCGAACATCTGTACATTGTTTTTTGTTTAGTATGTTGACATAATAGAATCGGAATTGTATTGAAGATCTTCCACACATATATTAATTAATTCTTCTCGCCTACAGCTCCATTATATCCTATTATCAAAATAACCTAGAATATAAAGAATTTACAAAAAAGTAACGAAATAAAATCAAACTAACCTTTATAGCTAAGTATATTTTATCTCGGCTTGTTTCAAAATCTATGAATATCTTCTTCTTCTAAAATTTTAGATTTTTTTGTTTGATAATCTTTAATAGCCGTTTTAATAATGCTTGAATTTCATATATTTTGATATATCCACATTTCTATGTACATTAAACCACGATCTTAACATCGAATAAATCGATCATAATGATGACGATTTATAATCTTTACGTAGCATTTCAAAATAAGCAAGTAAGACGTTTCTCAGAAATATGAAGCATTTCTTTTCTTTGCACCATTTTTCAAAATTTTTGTATCGCTTTGATACATAGTGTACGATTCTCGCGAAGTAAATTATTAATGGTCTTTTCAGCAATTTGCCGTATTTCAGGCGGAGTGCATGAAAAGTTGAGAACTCTAATTAAATATTTATATAGTACTTAGTAATATAATATATAACAAATTTCAAAAATGTGTCAATTTTAAATTAACTGTCAATTTAAATCTTGTGCACAACCAAGGTGACAACCTGGTACAACCGCCACAAAAATTTCCCTAGATTATCAAATTTTCTCGTTTTGCTTTTACAAAAAGAGAAATTTTAAAACTAATTGCAAAAATAGCATAAAAGACACGTTTCATTTGACATTAAAGCCACTCATCAGTTAGTTAAGTTAGTTAAACTCTTGAATTCGTACTTTGAAACGTCAAAATGAAACTTGTCTTTTACATATTACTATATTTTTAGTTGAGTACTTCTTATAACAGAAAATTACTGAATCATAAAAATTAAAGCAGTGATAGTTAATAAGTATACCGAGTGTCTAAAAAATTATAAATATACTATTTTACCTGTTTGTTGAGCTAATGACCACAGATAAATTCCCTTATTTTCTTACAGTATTCAGAAATACTATTGTGATGATTAATGTAATATAAACGGTTTGAAAAAAATTATAAGATAAATAATCAAAGATACTACCAACACGCACGCCAAGTCGCTAAATGTCAAGAAAATTCATTTAATGTATGAAATTTTTATTTAGCTAACTTCGCTCATTAAATTGTTGATAAGTATAGATAATTGTTTCCGGAAAACAGTTTTTTGTCTTACGAACAATCATTTTGAATCACATAGGTATCAGGACAACTCAGTACAATATTCCTCCATACTAAACAATACGAATAAGCGTTATCTATCGAATATAAATATCAGTTATACAACGACATTTTGTGTACGATAAATTCTGCGGGAACATTATACTCATATCAGAATTGCCTGGGATTGTGTAGGGCAGAGCCTACGTACGCGTTGCAAGGTAGCTCGGTAGACTTTGGAAAACCGGTTTACGGAGACACCTAACGCCCCCGCGAGAGTCCTATATCATGCTTGTACAATGGTTGGCTAATTCTCTCCTGATTTAAGCGGTTTAAACTCGAAGAAGAATGCAGAGTCGACTATGACAAGATCACTAAGGCCAAGAGCACGTGAAACATAATACTGTATTAGTCCTGCTGCTATGACATTTCTGTTAAAAATACATTATTGTGAATCTACATACAAGACGAAGATTAACTATAGAATATTTCTGTTATAACCTGTTTTGTACCTAAGCGAATAACGTATTTAATTCGAAATTAATAGTGGGATTCTGAGCAAATAGTTGTAAATTAATTAATTTTTTAAGTAAGATAATACACATTACATATTATATTTTATTATTATGTACTATTTATAAACATTATTTTAGTTCTTTTAAGTATTATTGAATTATAAACAGTATTTTAAATAAAAAAAAGCTGGACGTTTTGGTTTATTTGCGTTGAACACGCATGTATAGATTGATTTAAAACTTTGCTTTTTAACGGAAAATGCAAGCAGCCTTTTTCAAGCCGAGTGCTTTTTTACGCGGAAGTATTTTAGTTTTATTCATGTTCCCACGAGTATAAGTCTCATATACACAAATAATAATGAACAAAAGTGAATATTTTTCGCGCGAGGTTAAAGAAATTTCAGAGATAATTGGAATCTTTTCGGTTAATGCTGATTTACTATTATAAGCCAAGGAACTTTACAGCAGTATATAGTGTTTGAAAATTTTAAAAAATGTTATACACGGAAAAACGATCTGTTTTTTCATTCATTTTCATGGCATTGGTACAGTACTAAATATCACTTGATTTTAGGAATATTAGAAATATTCCTGTGTTTAATCAAATAGATAATTTTGGTTAGTAGATTTTTTGAAGCTAGCGCAGTATTTATTAATTTAACTAAATATTACATGGAGTAAAAAAAATATCGCATTTTATTTTCGTATAAGCAGTTTCTCCCATATAGTACTGCAGATGAGCAGAATATACTTATGTGTAGTAGAGAAATTGTCGCATAGATGGCGCATCTCCTATTTCATTCCAGTAACAGATAAATTTCGCACAAAATAGGCTGGAAACTACGATCGTAACAACTATTCTGTATAATTTACTAGAACAACATTGATAGGAGTCATCGCCATTGAAAGGAAGGTTTCTTTAACAGCACACTAGAGTGCTTAGGATGGTCACTACTGCGACCAACTCCCCAATACTACCTAGGATTTTACAACGTTCTAACGGCAAATCCCTCCTTAGTGCATGGGTTTTTTGGAGATAATTCATTTTCATTTCGATTGAAAATGATCACGACATTTTGTTGTGTTTACGCTTAAGTCTAAAATGATTAAATGTTATAAGAATAGGGGAAAAACCTCTTCAATCAAAATGCTTACGGTTTTTTGTCAATCTGCGTAGTTTTCTAGTTCAAAATAAAGAGGACTTGAATCAACTGTCAATAAATCTTTCACTTAAAAGAAAAATATATTATTTCCGAAGAAATGCGTGAATTTAAAATTATATTCATTTTCAAGGAAACACCAAATCATGTTGGTCATATAAAAAACGCAAAAACTTTTGGTTTAATGCAATTCCTTTTAAATGAAAAGGATATTTCTCTCAATACACCGACAGATAAAACATAACACTTGTCACAACTGTCTTTGAACTATATTTTCTTATTTATTATCTTCTTATACATATTTATTTATATAAATTAGTTAATCCCAAGTCTTCAATAATTCAGAAATATTAGCCATCGCTGCAAAAGACACTAAAAGCACACACTCAATAAGACTAATTTACAGTGAATGAAAAAAAATAAGGCCCAGTACCTGCATATTAGAATCATGTGATTGGGTGATCAAGGTACAGGTGGCTACTCGCCATTTCATTGGCTAGAAATAAATGTTGACCCCCAACCAACTGCATATTTCGCCCAAAAATAAAGTTATTCCCTCGGAGTAACAAATTTGTTTGAGATAACAAAGTACTGATGTTGTCTCAACAATTTGAAAGTAATTGAACCAATCCAACATTTTTACAAAGTTGAACTATATTATTGTGTTAAAAGACCATACTGAACTAAATAATTTGTTTGAATATATTAAGCTTTCTAACCAAATATTTTGTTTCAGTCAATAGTGCATATGTTTGAAAACAACAAAGGCCATGCTTGTTTCAAAGAAAATATGCTTAACGAAATATATTTGGTTGGTTTAAATATATCGGCTTTTCAGTGTGTAACTCTTCTAATGTCACTGAGTATACCGTGATTCCAATATATCGACAAACTTAAGCGCTGATTCCTGGGTTATTTTGATTCATAAAAGTTTATAAGAACATATGTCCCAAATCGCTTAGTTCTAAACTTGTACAATGTTTAATAGTAAGTTAACATAATTAATGTTTTTACTATAAATTAACAAAATAATTAGTAAAACAAAATTAACTTATACTAACTGTTGAAAATGACCGCCCCCAACTGCAATACAAGCTTATATCCTCCGTCGTATTGACTGGCGAGTCCGTTCTAAAATACCAGAGGTATTTCGAATTGTTTGAAAAGCTGCGATAATACGATTTCTCAGTTCATCGAAATTTTCAATGGGAGTCGTATAAACTAATGATTCAAGGTGGCCCCAGAGATAAAAGTCCAAAGAATTTAAGTCTGGAGACCGAGGAGGCCACGGTTGTGGACTTCCCCGTCCTATCCACCGATCTGGATTATACGTATTGTCCAAAAACTCGCGAGCAACTAAATTAAAATGCGCTGGAGCACCGTCATCCATAAAATACATTTGTAATCTTAATTGCAACGGAACTTCGTCTAGCAATAGTGGTAGCTCCTTTTCAAGAAAATTATGGTATACCTCGCCATTTAACCGCATCGGTAAAAAAATGTGGACCTATCAAGTGATCTCCAACAATTCCAGCCCACAAATTGACAGAGAATTGATGTTGATGACGGGCATTCACCAGTTCGTGCGGATTTTCTTCGGCCCATATGTGATTATTATGAAAATTAATAATCGCGTTTCTAGAGAAAGTATCCTCGTCGGTGAAGAATATTTGAGCCAAATAGTCAGGATTTGTGCGATTTGCATCCATTGACAGAAAGCCACTCTTTGCGGAAAATCTTCCGGCAAAAGTGCCTGCACCCGTTGAATGTGATGTGGATACGACAGTTGTTCTTTCAATATTCTCCAAACTGTGGCCTGACTAATGTTTAAAGCAAACGCAATTTTTCTGGTGCTTGTAGTAGGATGGTCCTCAATTTCATTTAATACCATTTCTTCAACTTGTAGAGTTCTCACTGTAGATGGGTGCCCGTTATCAGTGGTTCGTTTTTTTAAAATTTCCCGTTTCACTAAGACGTTGGTGAAGACGGGCAAATATTGAATGATGCGAGATGATACGGTTCGGGTATCGTTCTTCATAAAGACAAAGTCTAGCAGCACGCGAATTTCCATTGGCAAGACCGTAAACGAAATGCATATCACACATCTCAGCATTCGTGTAATTCATTTTAGAAAACAGAAACTGGCAATAAACTGAATGAATACTCTGACAAATATTGAAATGACAAATAAACAATTCCCTCTCAACACAATAGTTTTTGAAGAACCAACTGTGATATTATATCGTGTTAGTCATAGTTCATAATTTATTATTAAACATTCAATAACTTTAAAATCAAACCGTTTTGAACATATACTCATATGAACTTTTATGATACAAATAACCTCAGGAATCGGCTCTTAAAGTTTGTCGCATATATTGAGAATCACCTTGTATATTAATTTCAATTATTACGACCGACGCTCTCATTCAAAAAAGCTAGCAGAAAACGTTTAACGCTAACCAGGTCAGAATAATTGTATGTTATGTTAATCGGGAAACAATTTAAAAGAATAATTTAATATGTAAAACGTTTTCAGCATCTTATTTCGAGTTTCTAAGTAGCATATATATATAATTCGCCACTAAATCTGGTCACGATTTCCCACATCGGTACCTAGAAGTATAAATTCGAAAATCGTGCTTTGAATAGTCTGTGTGAAACTCCAAGCAAGATTTGGCTAGCTTTCAAAACGCGTATTTAAATCCAAACATCTTGTAACTGACACTTGTTGCTTATTCTAGAAGAAAATAAATTTATATTCATCACAGTTTTGCGTGCATGCTTTCTATTATTGTTATGTTTTCGCCAAAAAAAAGGACCACCGAAAAATCAACTTGAGCGCACGATCTGTTTGGGGAAATTTTAATATTATTCGAATTTAAATTCATTTCGTGTTTACATTATTAGCCGGTGCGCGCGTAGGGCTTATTATACGGAGTCTTATACAAAACCATTCCGAATGAGTGATCTTTACCCGAGCAGGGCGTTTTGCCTCGTCAGAGGGTGATTTTAATTAATTAAATTTACAGGACCGTGCTCAGTCACGCGTAAAAGCTTAGAGGACCGTTTTGTAGGGATCGTGCTGTGTAGAATCTGCGATATAAAAGGGGATGATGCGTTCAAGTGGTTAGATTTGTAAAAGACGAAAGTTATTATAGTGATTGGTTCTTTGTATGTGTATGATTTGACAAGTTGTTACTTATTAAAATAGTTATTCTGGACAGGTTTCTGTATGGAAACTACTTGTATGTATGTAATGTATGTAAGTAAAAGGGTGGTGTTACACTGCGACCTAAAAGATCTATTGTGTCCCCTATTCTTGCTGCTTTACAGCTGGCCTTCCAATCCTATTCCTTTTAGAAAGTGTAGGATATCAGAGGGCCCCAGTCTAGGTAAGTCTCCCTCTTCGATTTCACATGCTCCCAGGTGAAATGCCCTCGAGTTGCACAGTACTACGCAGTTTGAGAGGAGATGGATGGATGTTTCATCCTGTTCCCACAGAATCTGCATTCAGGATCCTTTTCCAATCCAAGCTTACTCAGGTTTCCTTTCAGTCTACAATGGCTGAAAGTATTCTGTTAAAAGTGCGAACATTGTTCTTACTTCAGGTTTGATTGCATTCTGTAAACCTCTTCTGGGTATAAGTTCCCCAGATTATTTTACTTTGCCTCATTCCCTGGAGATTTTCCCAATAACTGGATTTTCTCTGCTCCATTTCTATTTTTAGTTTCTTCAGTACTGTACTGCTACTTAACCCGCAGAAGGGTTCAGACCCTACAAAAGGCATTCCAGCCCCTTTTTTTGCGAGGTTATCCGTTATTTCGTTTCCTTCCACTCCTGTGTGACCCGGAACCCACAGGAGGGATACTCTATTCCTTTTGCCTAGCTCATTTAATTCTCCTAGGCATTCCCAGACCATCTTGGAGCTGATTCATATGAGCTCATGCGCCTTGATGCTGCTTGACTATCAGACATGATGATAAATCTCCTGCTTCCGATAGTTCCTATTCATATTGAACTGAACACATCTTCCAATAGCGTGCATTCCGCCTGAAATATACTTGGGTAGTTTCCTAAGCTTTCGGAATATGTAGTTCTAGGTCCATATATTCCTGATTCCAGTTCCTCTGCCGTTTTGGAGCCATCAGTATACCATTTGATGGATTTCTATTCAAGTTCAAGATGGTGTTATGATCCCACTCGCTCCTTTACTTAGCTTTGTGGGTGAATTCCTTCACAAGCTAAATTTTAACGTATCATCCGGGGCTATCCCAGTTTGATCACCGTCGGGAGATTGAGGCCTATGCCTAATCATTCCTTCCTTGACTATTCTTAGTGGGTTCTTTTCGCCACGCCCTCTATTACATATGTGGAGGGGGGCAAGATCCAATACTGCTTCAATAGCTGCTGTTGGGTAGGTCTCATAGCCCCCGTTTATGCATACACATGCTAATTCTTTGCACTTTCGAGAGGTTAATTCTCGCGGTGGCCAGATTTAGTTCTTTTGCTCCATGCTACTGATGCATAGGTGATGATTGGTCTCACTATCGCGTGTAATACATCCAAAGCAGTATTTTGGGTTGCATCCCCAATTTTGGACTAACTATAAGCAGGCTTGAATTTTATTTACTCGGAGTGTTCTTCCACAATTCTCTCGCAGTCCCACACCAATTTATCGATGCCTATAATGCGACTTTAGAGGATTTGGCAGGCGATGATAGTGTCACAGATCAGTAAGAATCGTAGAAGATAGGAGTGCTGATATTGAACTCAAAACTGCCACCAAT